>LGSN01000068.1:0-89931 GCA_001314375.1 Phytophthora podocarpi
GCGGCGTGAGAGCGTGTGTGTGGGCGACGTGAAGGACAAGGAAGGCTGCTGTGTCATGTGTGATTTGCGATGCGTTATCACGGATGCCCGATGATTAGTTGGCACACATGAGTCGGGCCACGATAAATCAATATGATCGGATTGGCATGGTGTCTCGGGGCGATGAAAGTCTTGCGCCCCTTCTTGCGGTTATTAGCAGCTGGTAAGGATGCCACGGCCTATTGGCTGTCGCCTCGACAACGGGAACGCCTCCACCGCTACGAGTGGACTGGCAGCCTACTCCCCTATTGCGTGGATCCCAGCGATCCTCCTCGAGTAATCGTTCCGAATGACGAGGGCCTGAAGTACGATATATTCCTGGAAGCGCACGCTACGTCATTCAGCGGCTAACTGGGCCGCGAGAAGACCTCCAGTCGGCCTCTCAGACGTTTTGGTGGACCCACATGTACGAATAGGTCGCCAAGTACGTGAAGCCAAGTGAAACATGTCAGCGTGTGAAGCCTGCGGGCCACGCTTCAGCTCCCCGGTGGACTGTTGGAAGTCGATGAGTCTCGACTCGTCTTCGGCTTGCCGGTCGATGACCAGGGCAACACCGGCATTTTGGTATTTGTGTGTCGTTTGAGCAATCTGGTACATCTCGCTCCGGTTCCCCACGCGGTAACCGGGGAATAAGCCACACAGCTGTTCCTTGATAGCGTGTTTCGCTATCATGGTCTCCAGAGGTCATCGTGTCCGATCGAGACTCGCGGTATACCGCTGCGTTCTGGAGAACGCCGTTTCAGTTGTTAGGAACCAGGTTGCTCATGTAAATCGCTGACCATCCCCAGACGGATGGCCAAACGGAGCGCGTTAACCACGTGCTCGAGGACACGTTGCGTAGTGTCTGAGCTTCGGCACCAAGCACGTGGTCCGGCCGGTTGCCATGGTTGGGTTCTCACTCAATAGTGCGGTGCACGCGTCGACGGGATTCACGCCATTCTACCTAAACGGGTTACGTCACCCTAGGGTGCCGCTCGGGGCACCGAGGCTCCGGTCTTAAGTGGAGGTGAGGCTCGGAAAGCACTTTCCTCCCAGGTCTCGCAAGTGAGACCAAAATTACCGCTGAAGCAGTTGTCAGAGTTTTTTTATTACGAGCTGAATGTAACCACCCAGGCTATAGGTGCAATGGCATCAGCCCAACATAAATAAAAGGAGTATTCAGACAATCATGAAAGAGGAAACTTAAAACGTGTTTAATGTGGGTGGGTTAGTCTTAGTAGACACCAGCAACTTACTACTGAACAGGTTAGTTCCGTAGGGAGCAACAAGCCACATCATCCCTTCGCGGCCCTGAGTAGACACGGCGCTGCCTACACCATCGACTTGCTTAAGTCGATGACGGCCCACCCGACATTTTATGTGAATCGTCTGAAGCGGTACTACGACCCGCAAGGTCAGCCTGGCTCGCTGGGAGCGGAGGACGGCCACGAGGAGGTTAGTGTACCGCCTCAAAACGAGACTGGGTTTCAGATGCAGGGCGCCCCGCAGAAGCGGTGAGAGGTGGCCCTCGGTAAGCAGGCTGATAACGCTCCTAGTCGTAGAGCGAACGTAGGACGACGGGGTAGGTGGAGGTGGGCGAACTTTTAGCCGTAGTCATACGGCTCAAAGTACTTATACGACTGCGACTCCCGATGATGCACGCGGTCCTCAAGGGCGCGAACCCAACGATGCAGGTCTCCCACGTCGGAGGACTGGGCACGGCAATCGACCCGGTCATGGAGAGCGTAAGTCTCCCAGCCCAGCGCAGCCACGCCCCGACGAAGGGTGTCAAGGGCGCCAGGCTTGCCAAACTGAGCAGTAGCCCGCCCACCAGGGCCAAGACCAGGGCTATCTCGAGCACCAACAATCGTTCACGGAGGAGCCGGATGTCCTTCGGCTTCAGGGCCACAACCTGGTTCAGAGGCTCAGCCAAAGGTCTCGGAGCCTCTCTCCTCACAGGGGGCTCGTACGAGTAGTCGTGAGTGGGCACCGCCTGCCTTCTCGACCGGAATGGAGAACTCCACTACCATATATATAGATTTCCCGTAAGCGGTGCGCTCGTGGGCAACGCCAGCTCTTGGCGAAGTGGCGTGGGCCTCATGTCACAGAACGCGCGGGAGCCGATTGAACGGCTCCAGGTTGACTGCTTGAAGGCTGTCGCAATCTGGGAACAGAAGCGACAGCAGCTTCGTAAGTAGTTCACGGCTTAGCCGCTTTCCGGCGCACGGGTACTGAGGTAAACGTACCGTACCCACGCTCGGTATGAGCGCCGGGCTGAGCATGACGCTCCAGTCCTCCCATCTCGGAGTAAAGCTGCCGCTTACTCACATGATAGGTGAGCGTAATGTGGAGGTCGCGCTAAACGAAGATGAAGGACAGCGAGTGGTCCTCCTGGAGCTCGTGAAGCTCCTTGGCAGTGTAGCCCCGCAGTGAGACCAACTACCAGAACAGTGCTTCTGCCTGGATCTCCGTAGTAGTGCTCTCGGGTAGGATCCAGGGGTAATCCCACACATAGGGTAGACAACCTTTGTTCTCCATGAAGACTGGTGAATTACTTGAGCAGAATTGTATGGGGAGCTAGGAGTACGAAACAATCGGCCTCGAGGTTGCTCGAGAACAGAGGTTTGTTCTTAACCAGGCGCACTCGTAGGCGCCCTTTGGAGGCCCTACCTCCTACGAGGTGGCGTGGGGCCTCAATCTTCTCCTAGAATAATGGAGCGCCAGAGCTCGCATCGGCCGGATAATAGCCCCAGAGGTAGGCAGATCCTCCGCTCACTGGTTGTGAGCTGATTGTCGGTAGCGATGTGGTGGCGGATGCCATGCGCGTGCGACTGATCAGCTTGATATTCCTCTTGCTGCTCATCGAGATCGTTGGAGAGGTCAAGGGCCTCGTGAATAGCCCCATCTTCGGACTCCGACGACTGGAACAAGTCGTTGAACAAGGTCCTGCCCCCCCCCCCCCGTGTCGTGGTGGGGTGACTGTGAAGTGGTAATCTTCTTAGAGCTGACATACTTAGCCAGCTCGTCTGAAGCTACGGCTTTAGAGCCTGGGACCGTGCACGGCCCTTTGCGAGTGGCAAGTTAATGACAGACAGAGCCGCCGTGGCGGATCCGACCTTGATTGAGGCACTCGCCGTACCGCCAGGAGGCTTGGTCGCTCTGGCCTCGCCTCCACCTTGGACCGTAACACTAGCCCGGGGCGAACCGTGATGGAAGCTCGACTCGCTCTTGACACCAGCGTAACTGACGAGTGGGATGTCAAACTCTGGGTCACCCCAAGACCCTTGACTGTTGTCCCGACGGACGAACTCAGTGTTCGGCCGATTATCAGGGGGCACAGAGGGTGACCTGCTGCACCGGGATCCTGCGCTAGCAGCTGTGGCAGTATTGCCAAGCGATTGAATCGCCGCGGAGGCCACAACGGTGGCTTCCTTCAGAGCTGAGATCTTGCCATGAAGATTGGCCACAGCAGACTTTGGCTTTGCGGTCTTAGACTTAATGGACGCGTTAGCGCTATGCGATGGTCCCTTGCGGACCATGTTCTTAGGTCTATGGAGAACCCTGGGAGCGTTTAGCAATATGCCTGGGATTTGTAGCGGCAGCGACGCTTGGCACAAGAGCACTGCCTGTCGATGGGATTCGACTGTGCGGGTGAAATCTGAGGGCTTAATTTTACTCGCTCTGATTGATCGATAGATCGAGCCTAAATGGGAGAGGGTCACATGAAGAGTGACTCATCAATCCTCCGAGGTGTGGTGTGACTTACACCACACCACATCGATGACGTATTGGTAAGGGGTACCACTTACACTGAGAGCCGTCCATTGGTGGCTCATAGATAAATATATTCGTTTCAATATAGGTAACTTGTAGTTTGTATTGCAGGACAAATTAGAGGTTCCTATAACTATATTCAGTCTTTAAATCTACCTTTCTTGGTAACAAGTCCCCCGAGACCAGGGACTCGTGAACAGTTGTTCACTGGGAGTTTGTATACTCTCTATCACACACTTCCTCTGTGCAAGGTGCTGTGTGACACCCCTACACCCTGGGAATCCTGGCTAACAAATTGTCAGTTGTCAGTGACAACGGCATCACTACATGTGATAACCTTAACAGTGATAAAGTTGACAGCGGCGAGGATGATGAATCTGCCTCATAAGTGGCTGTCATGCATGCAGTCAGCAGATACCAACCACGTAACATCGCTTAAGTTCTCGTCTCGAAACGCTGGGTGATGCTCTTTGCGGACGCGCATAGTAGGAGCTAATGCTGTAGTAGATTGTACGCTTGTCTTCATTACATTACAGCATGAGCGAGACCCTGAAGAAGGCCGTGCTGCCGCATGTGCACGTGGACCCAACCGACCGTATGCACGACGGCCTGCATGCTGCTCGAGGTGATATCTACGGTATCTCGTCCGCTGATAAGGGTGCGCTGCTGATCAGATGTGAAAAGAACTGCACTGGTGCTGATGTTTCGAAGGTGCTTCTGGAGGCTCTACGAGCAGCACGGCTGCCGTCCCGTCCGTGTTCTGTTCAACCGGACGTCAATGTTGGGCATGCAGAGCTTGGTGTCGCTTGTGCGCAAGAATCGGGAGTGAAAGGAGCGGCTCGGGAAGAAATCGGAGGGATTGGACGCACAAAAATTTGAAATTTGAAATGAGCTGCTTATTTCTCGAATAAGTCACCTCTGGAAATGGCTTGTTTCATAAATGAGCAGAAACAATTTCCCCAAAAAATGAGCATAAGCTAGCACAAAAAGTAAGAACTGTTTTTGCCAAGTTCTATCCGTGTTTTCGGAGTTCCATGCCACTTCGGGGGCCATTAGGTTTTGGTGCCATTTCGTCTCATAACTCCGCCAATCCCCGCAAAGCGAATCCCATGAGGAAAATGGCGCACAGACAAACCCATAGCGACCCCCCACACTTTCAAGAGCGAAAACCCATTGTGCAATCGGCCTACACTCGTCAAACAGCGCACAGGTCGCAGGGATCACAAAACAAAAGAGGTCGATGGTACCGTAACAACAGCGCTTGTTGATGTGGTTGCTGCTGTCAACTTGGCGAAACTACCTATCAGGAAGGCAACTGAGCAGTCCAAAGTTGGTCGGATGAAAATTCAGCGCTTAGCGGCCGATCAAGTGGCGATGAATGCGAGGGACGGTGTCTTGGCCGAAGGCCAGCGTTGATCTCCCCCAGATGATGTGCATCGGGGCGGATATCACATCCGCGTTGTGAGATCTCAGCTGTGAGATCCCAGCTATTTACGCGCTTCACCAAGTTCAAGCAGAGCTGAGCAAGTTCTGAGTGTAGCCAAGGACGCAGTACCAACACAGGCTCTTGCAGTAGGTGCTTTTGATAGCGAGAACGTAGTAGCGATTGCATCTTTCAACCAAACACTCACTTCGCAATTTACTTCGTACGACACAACCCCGACCGGGAACACCGAGGGCGCAGAGCAAACGGTACAGCCCATGCTTTGACTTATAACAAGATAAATGGAGTGACTGAGCTTGTCGAGCAAGGTGCTGACCATGCCCAATGCTTTGCAATTGAGGTGTTGGCTATTATTATCGACCAGACATGGAGAATAGTCCATCAACGTAATATACCTAGTAGAGAGCTGACTACGATCCAGACACTACGCGCGTTCTCTCTTTATGCCGGTGGGAGTTAGAGGAGCGCAAGACACGCGAGGTGTATCTTTATAATGACCTGTATGTGTGTGTGTGTGGGCGGGGGGGGGGGGGCATCGCAGTAAAAATGGAAGGTTAAGAGACTTCGTGACGCAAAAAAGCAAGTGACAAGTACGCTGTACAAGACGGTGAAGGTGGTGCCATCGGTAGTAGTGTAAGACTTGCTTGTAATATTGTACCTTGAAGTTCCATACAAAATTCAAGACATGTGGTAAAGAGACACCACTGGCACAGAACCTCGGAAACTGCTGGAGGCACTTTTCTAACGCACATTGTCGCTGTTCCAGAGCACAAGCAGCAGCCTGACGACTACACATCTGCCTCATTATGTTTTTTTTTTTCTCATAGTGTCTTTAGATTGATATGATAATGGCTCTTTCATAAGTTCAGCTCGTCTTCAAAATTGGCACAGAACCCCAGAAACACGGATAATTTATGCGAAAAACTGTTCCAAGATCTGGCGAGGCCAATCAGGGATTTGACAATTGCCCTTTTCGTCTATAAAAAAAAGTGAAAATGACTATAAGCTTACCATAAAAACCAAACAACAAAATTTGATAAAAAGACTTGATAAAAAAATATCCTGTGTACTCCACCTCAATTCCCTGAAAAGACGCAAGGACGGTGTATCCATCTTCCATTCCGACGCGTTTATTATGCCTCGTATCACGGTGGAGCTGCTGCGCAAACGGGCGGAACACAATGAAGGCATCATCTCAAGTCTCGAGGAGATCTCTCTGCACCAAGAGGAACTGGAGAAGATGGAAGTGATCGGCACGTTGTGTCGCAAGTTGCGGATCCTGTACCTGCAGAACAACATCATCGACAAGATAGAGGACCTGACGCACATGAAGGAGCTGCGATACCTCAATTTGGCTCTCAACAACATCAGCAAAATCGAAGGGCTGCAGAGCTGCGAGTTCCTCAACAAATTGGACCTCACCGTCAACTTCGTGGACTATGACACTCTGGAAGAGAGTGTCGACCACCTCAAGGCTCTGCAGCATCTCCGAGAGCTCTACATGCTCGGCAATCCCTGCCAGTCCAACTGGGAGACGGGGTTCAGGGACTACGTGGTGGCTTCGTTGCCTCAGCTGGAGATATTGGACGGTAAAGAGATCCAACGCAGTGATCGGATTAAAGCGCTGCAAGTGTTCCGAGAGAGGCAGAAGTACGTTCGGAGAGAAGCCAAGAAGGTGCTCGCTAAGAAGGCACTAGAGCAGGCTGTACAGGACCCTGCAGAGGAGGAAACAGTGATCGAAGTGGTGGGCGGTGAAGCGACAGACATTTCAGAGGATCGAGAAGGAGAGAAGAAGAAGAAGAAGTCCGTGATGGCGTCGACGGAGAGGGTGCCATACACGCCGCACACCCGTCGCGAGATGTATCTGGAGATGGCGGAGCAGAAGGAGGAGGAAGAGGCTCGAAGACGCGAAAACCAGCCAAAAGAGCGAAACACGGAGACGGAGCACGAGGAGACGCTGCGAAAGGCGCGAATGCTGGAAGAGCGCGCGGACGGGTCGATTCGACAGTGCAACGAAGGCAAATGGGAGTTCCGTCTCACGGATGAGATCCTGGAGATCATTCTGGAGGTGGATCTGCCTCGGTTTCTGGACACGTCGCTGGTGGACGTGGATGTCCATCCTTCATATGTGTCCATCGTGGCAAAAAACAAGGTTCTCCGGCTCAAGTTTCCCGAGCTTGTGCATTCAGATGCGGGAAAGGCGGAGAGATCGAAGGTCACAGGCACTTTGCGCTTGACACTACCAAAGGCTCATGTTACTCCTACCCAACAGCTACGCGCACAATTGTACCGCGAAGAGCAGGAGAACGAGCAGAGGAAGGACAAGAATGCGAACAAGAACAAGAACACCAACACTAAAAGTAGGACCACGACACGGCGATCGAAGATCTCCGATGAGGTAAAGCTTCACCTTAATCCTCCCTGCTACTGTTTCTGCTTGACAAATGTCGTACTTACGCTTTGCTACTGTGAATGTCTGCAGCTGCTCGAAGCCGCGAATAATGCGTCGCCAGGGCATGAAAACGGCGGTGCAGTGAATATCCGTGGACTAGTGAAGCAAAGCCATGACA
The DNA here is from genome assembly GCA_001314375.1 of Phytophthora podocarpi. Classification (NCBI taxonomy): domain Eukaryota; phylum Oomycota; class Peronosporomycetes; order Peronosporales; family Peronosporaceae; genus Phytophthora; species Phytophthora podocarpi. The sequence continues at coordinate 7,807 of LGSN01000068.1, forward strand.
ACGACAACAATGCTCCTCACGGACGGCTACAAATGAAGCAGCTTGTGACAAAAACGGCTGCAAGTCACGCTGTTGGCCCCGAGGAAGAGGACGACGAAGACACTCCTCCGCTAGTTTTCTAAGTGAAAAACAGTTGAATCTCACGAAGGTGATGAATAAACGTAGGGAACAGATTAATTTCTTGAGTTTTTCAGACGAGTAGCACGTATCTCTTTAGGAATTTCATGTCCCTTTCAAAACTGATCACACTAGTTCGGTAAATGGACAGCAAGCGTGGTGACATGTGAGTGATGGATTTAACAATGCTACTCTTGACTTACCAGCGAGTTTCAGGTAAGAGCCACCTTTAGCGGCATTTACCACTCACTCTAAATAGTCCAGCATCCTTTCCCGTCTTGAAGTTGTTAACGTCAGTTGATCATTTGCCGATTTCTGGCCAACTGCCCACCAACGAGATGACCAAATCGGCAGATCAATTGGAGTTACTGGCCTCCAATACGCTGCTCTCCGTGCAGCAACCGTCAGACTTGGAAGTCTCCGGATGGGTGAGCGAGATGAACTTCATGCGGGTTGACACCCCCAATCAAGTACATCAATGGTTCATCCAGATCCAAGTCACGGACCAGAAGTTCAAGGAGCCGTCCTGGATGCATCCCAACACTGGCGGTGAGGCGCAGTATGTTCAAGAAAGATCCGAGGAGATTGCTACCATTCGAGAGGAACTGGAATTGCACGACACAGAAAACAAACTAGGAGAGTGGACGGCCACCTCCATCGGTGGCAACGACATCATGTCCAGCGTCTTGTTCTCGACGGGACAAACCATCGCAAAAGCTGGAAAACTCGCCCCAGTGGCTCAATTGTTCGTGGCAATTGTGATCTATTGCCTTCGCTGGGTATTCGAAGAAGTCATGAGTGCTGTTCCATTGAACGGAGGTTTCTACACTGCCATGCTTAACTCGTCCCCAAAGAAGCTGGCTGCGATCTGCGCAGTGTTTAGTATTTTATCGTATCTGGCGACTGGGGTGGTGAACGGCGTGTCGGCGATGAACTACGTGAATGAGTCGCTGGTGGAGTTGCCCGTGATGGTTTGCTCGATTGGATTGTTGGCCATATTTGCACTGCTTTGCTTGATGGGGATCTCAGAGAGCGCGTTCGTTGCACTGTTGCTATTCTCCTTCCACATGTTCACGCTTATTCTGCTTGCTGTGTTTAGTGCCGTCTACATCGTGCAGCACCCGTCAATATTTGTGGACAACATGGACACGTCTCTTCCTGACGTGACAGTGTTTAGTGGGGCTGTCCAAGACAGCAACGTCTTCTCAGCTTTGTTTCTGGGCTACGGTACGGCGATGCTAAGCGCTACCGGGTTCGAGAGTTCATCACAATACGTGGAAGAGCAAGCGGCGGGGATGTTCCCGAAAACTCTACGCAACATGTGGGCTCTCTCCAGTACGTTCAACGTGGCTTACTCATTGTTAGCGTTGGCAGTTGTGCCTCTGGACACGATCATCTCGAACCAGTCCACGTTGTTGTCGTACATGGGTCGACTGAGTGGCGGTCGCTGGCTGGAAATCCTCGTGGCTATCGACGCGTTTGGTGTTCTCGCCGGCGCGGTACTGACGGCGTACGTTGGCATCAATGGTCTCTTCCAGCGTCTAGCGATTGATCGCGTGTTGCCCAGCTTTCTACTCAAGGTGAACTCGTGTCGTGGCACGACCCACTTTATCATCCTGGCGTTCTTCATCGTGGCCGCAAGTCTCGTGTTTATCTTGGACGCCGAAGTGACGGTGCTGTCTGGTGTTTTTGCACTCGCTTTCCTGTGTGTACTGCTGTCTTTTACCATCGCGTGCGTGCTGCTGAAGCTGGGCCGGGAGGAGATTCCGCGCAAGAGAACGACGTCGTGGATCAACACAAGTTTCTGCTTGTGTATGGTGTCGCTGGGCATCCTCGCGAATGCGTTTTCGGACATGAAGGCGCTGTCGTATTTCTTCATGTACTTCGCGGTGTTTTTCTTGGTGGTGTTCCTGATGCTGACACGAGTGAGTTTACTGAAGGCTTTACTCTTTGTATCGAGCAAGCTTCTAGCGTACTTCCAAGGTGACACGGTGCCGTCGCCACAGTCTTTTGTAGGCAGCGTCATGATTGCCAAGACGATCGAGAAGATCAAAAACTCGCCAGTCGTGTTCTTCTGCAAAGCCGCGAACCTGCCAAAGATCAACGAGGCTGTGGCGTACGTGATGCGCAACGAACACACGTACTGCCTGCGACTGGTGCACGTGTGTGAGCCGAACGCCCCTGTTCCACGTGAGTTCGAGGATGTGGTGAACCTGTTTGACCACATTTACCCGTCGATCAAGATCGATTTCATCGCTGTGACGGGTGCGTTCGATCCGGCGATGGTACAGTGGCTGTCCAAGTCGATGGATGTTCCAATCAATATGATGCTCATGGGGCAGCCGGCGAACAAGAACATCCATCGCGTGTCGGTGTTGGGAGTGCGTGTCATCACAAGCTAGGATTGAAGGTTGAAATGCCCGATATTTTAGTTTGGGCGGGACCCAAAATAAGTTTTTTGCCGACACCCATGCCAGTAGCTGTACTTCGCTACCCCTATGTATTATCTGGAAATGAGTTGGCCATGAATGTTGGGTTAGTGCCAACCCCATGCATCTCCCGATGTTGTTATACCGCCAGGATCGTCGTCTCTGCCAACAACAATCAGCTGCGTAAAAGAGATCTATGGCTTAAAAGAACCGAACCCAGCACCCCTGATCTCCTGCTCGATTATAGTCTTCAGGCAACAACGCTGGGCACTCGGACCACCGGTATTAATAGAAGTTTGGCCTCATGCTAGTTTCTAACGGAATTATTCACTGCTTACTCTGTATTACCGTACGTGGCGTCTTAGAGATTCACCTGAATGATTCCAGTTTGACAGGGTTTAGGTTCTGATACGAAATCTCTCTAAGTATATCAATATTCTAATAACTTATATAATTTGATATAGCAGGCGATTAGTTATTACTTGGCTCTCTAATACACCACGTACTGTATTCAACCCCTATAAAATAATAACCGTTGCAGACTGATGGCTGCGAACCCGTCGCTGATGCTCAGTCCGTCTGACTTTAAAAACCCAAAATTGTATCTGTGACAGGAGTTCCTGTCCCGAACGACAACGCCAGTTGGGAATTCTCGTCGGAGACGAAGAGCGCTTGGCCCCTCCAGTACCAGATTATTCTAAGACTTCATGCCCAAGTCCGACACTCGAGAGCTGCGTCTGGATCTGCTGCCACTCAGCACACCGGTGTCACCGTCCGATGACTATGCGCAGTACAGTGGAATTTCGGTGCACAGGGGTGGAGGTGACTTGGGGTGGGTGAGTGAGATGAATTTCTTGCGTGCTGAGACTCCGAGTCAACTGCGACAACGGTTCATCCAGATCCAAGTGACGGATCGTCGGTTCAAGGAGCCGTCCTGGATGCACCCGAACATTGGCGGGGATTCGCAGTTCGTACAAGGAAGAACGGACGAAATCGCAGCTCTCAACGAGGAGTTACAAGCCAATGCGACCAAGAACAAACTGGGGGAGTGGACGTCCACTTCTATCAGTGGCAATGCCATCCTCTCCAGTGTGTTGTTCTCTGCGGGTCAAACCATTGCCAAAGCTGGTAAATTGGCGCCCGTGACACAACTGGTCGTGGTTACAGTGGTCTACTGCCTCCGTTGGGTCTTTGAAGAGGTCATGAGTGCAGTACCGTTGAACGGAGGCTTCTACACTGCTATGCTCAACTCAGCACCGAAGAAAATCGCTGCTGTTTGTGCGGTGTTCAGTATGTTGTCGTACTTGTCGACGGCTGTGGTCAACGGAGTATCAGCCATGAACTACGTGAACGAGTCGTTGGTGGAGATCCCAGTCATGATCTGCACGATCGGACTGCTAGCTGTGTTTGCGTTGCTCTGTCTGATAGGCATCGCTGAGAGTGCATTCGTCGCCTTGGTTTTCTTCGTCTTCCACACATTCACGTTGATTCTGTTGGGCTTCTTCTGCATCGCCTACGTGGTGCAGCATCCCTCGATCTTCACGGACAACATGGACACGTCTCTCCCTCACGTGACGATGCTTGGCGGCGCTGCAGACGCCAGTAATGTGGCATCCGCTCTCTTTTTAGGTTATGGTACTGCAATGCTAGGAGTCACTGGCTTCGAGAGTTCATCACAATACGTGGAAGAGCAAGCGGCGGGGATGTTCCCGAAAACTCTACGCAACATGTGGGCTCTCTCCAGTACGTTCAACGTGGCTTACTCATTGTTAGCGTTGGCAGTTGTGCCTCTGGACACGATCATCTCGAACCAGTCCACGTTGTTGTCGTACATGGGTCGACTGAGTGGCGGTCGCTGGCTGGAAATCCTCGTGGCTATCGACGCGTTTGGTGTTCTCGCCGGCGCGGTACTGACGGCGTACGTTGGCATCAATGGTCTCTTCCAGCGTCTAGCGATTGATCGCGTGTTGCCCAGCTTTCTACTCAAGGTGAACTCGTGTCGTGGCACGACCCACTTTATCATCCTGGCGTTCTTCATCGTGGCCGCAAGTCTCGTGTTTATCTTGGACGCCGAAGTGACGGTGCTGTCTGGTGTTTTTGCACTCGCTTTCCTGTGTGTACTGCTGTCTTTTACCATCGCGTGCGTGCTGCTGAAGCTGGGCCGGGAGGAGATTCCGCGCAAGAGAACGACGTCGTGGATCAACACAAGTTTCTGCTTGTGTATGGTGTCGCTGGGCATCCTCGCGAATGCGTTTTCGGACATGAAGGCGCTGTCGTATTTCTTCATGTACTTCGCGGTGTTTTTCTTGGTGGTGTTCCTGATGCTGACACGAGTGAGTTTACTGAAGGCTTTACTCTTTGTATCGAGCAAGCTTCTAGCGTACTTCCAAGGTGACACGGTGCCGTCGCCACAGTCTTTTGTAGGCAGCGTCATGATTGCCAAGACGATCGAGAAGATCAAAAACTCGCCAGTCGTGTTCTTCTGCAAAGCCGCGAACCTGCCAAAGATCAACGAGGCTGTGGCGTACGTGATGCGCAACGAACACACGTACTGCCTGCGACTGGTGCACGTGTGTGAGCCGAACGCCCCCGTCCCGCGCGAGTTTGAGCATGTGGTGAACCTATTCGACCACATTTACCCGTCGATCAAGATCGATTTCATCGCTGTGACGGGTGCGTTCGATCCGGCGATGGTGCAGTGGCTGTCCAAGTCGATGGATGTCCCAACCAACATGATGTTCATGCGTCAACCTGCGAATGAAAATATCCACCGCGTGTCGGCGTTGGGCGTGCGGGTCATCACCGACTAATGAGGAGTATGAAGTGGTATCGTCTCGATAAATTAAAGAGCGGTGTTCTTCAGCAGGTGCTCCATTCTCGAGGAAGACGGCGCCTCGCGACTGCGTTTACGCTTGACTAAGTTCCTAAACTTCAATTCTCGAGAGTCGGTGCCCGTAAACAAGGTGCCTGCCTGAAAGTCGATGTCGCCGCTTTGGTTGACGACACCCGTCCTGCTTGCATATTTCTTCGTGCTAACGTGTGATAGAAGGCCGGCCAAGCAATCCTGGGATGTGACCGGAGGTCACACTGTCAAATCTCATTGTTCATCTCTCCACCTCGGGCCAAGAGCACGCTCCGCCGTGCTCCACTGCAACAACATGCTGTCGTGTCCTATCATCTTAACGACTGTGCTGGCAGTGCTGCTTGCATTCCCTGCCCATACAACGGTAGCTGACCTGGATGGAGAGACGAGTTGGCCGTCGCTACGCTTCCACTTTAGTATCAAGCGCAGCTCCATGCAGGTCCACGGTCACTCGGACTTTTCTGTACTCGCGAACGCGGTCGTGTCTACCAACGACGATTCCAGTGTTCTCTACAACACCTTTGCCACGTTCACGGAGGACTCGACGCTTTACAACTACACGCTCGTAGACGGAGTGGCGTACATCTCTCACAGCTCTTTGGACACTACCCCGTTCGTGGAATGTGATGGCTCGGACGTGGTGCCACCAATCAACTCAATCGTGTCTGCGCTTAATGAGGCCATCCCCGTTTCAACTAAATCGTCAAGCAGCAGTGATGCTGTCGAGTGTCCGAGCGGTAACACGTTCAAGGTTTCGGTCAATGGAATCGACTTGGGTTTGTGTTTCTCCGGTTCTTCATGGTTCACGATGCACGGTAGCGACATGGAAATCGTTGTGGAATATTTGGAGAACCACGAAAGCATTTTGGTGCCAATTGTCAACGGTGAAGCGGGAAATGAGTGCGAGAAGGTGGCGTCGCCAGCTTTGGTGACTTCTATCGGTAGGTCTCTGCTCACCGGGGAGTCAATGTCGTCTCACGACGCGAGGAAGTTGAAAGCTGCGTCGATTACTTTTGATTTCGCGTTGGGACGTGATGAATCTTGTTCGTGCAAGTCGACGCCACGTCCGTGTGTCTTCATCCACGGCTTAGGAATCAAGACAGAGGCACCAGAAAACTTAGACGCATTTCCCACCAAGTATTGGGGCAATTTGACGGGTCACGCGCCGTGCTGTACGTCGATGAAGTACGCGATGCTGGACACGATTAACAATTCCTGGACGGACGAAGTCCAGCAGGAGAAAGTCTGTGATCGGGCGCTTGCGATGAGTGAAACCAGTCAAGGACGGGCGATTACGGACACTATCGTCATTACGCATTCCATGGGCAATCTCATGATGTCTGGAGCTATCGCCACAGGCAAGTGCAGCATTGATAAGAGTTCGTCGTGGGTGGGTTTGTCCGGACCATTGCGAGGGAGTATGGCGAACAGCTACTTCCAGGATTCCTGTAGGAACGAAACCAACTTTATCTCGGAAAACTTGGTCGCGAAGACCGGCTATTGTCCTCCGGACGAAGGTATTAAATCTCTAGCGTACGAAGGGGAGAGCTACAGCTCCCCGGAGCTGGACGCAGCGTACGCGGCTGCACAAAAAGTGTATCGGGAGAACGTGGATGGTTTAATGTGCAGCAACGGATACTCTGGTCTACGATCAAATCGGCAATGGTGGTATTGGGTGCTAGGCACCATAGTTCCCCATAAATCCTTCAAGAACGACGGCATGGTGGAGTTTTATAGCTGTGCCAGTGGCTTCCCCAAGTCAGCCTTTGGTAACTCCTACAAGGACAAATTTTACGTGACTAACCTCAACCACGCTGACACAGCATTCCGGAATGGAGATGCCCTTCTGGATAAGAAAAAGATGCCCATAAAGTGGTTCGAGTGTCTGCTGTAAACTGGCATTGATACCTAAAAACTCGACCAACAAAGCAATAGATTTTTTTTACTGAAAACTCGACTGCTTCTTCATTGTCCGTAATGACCCAAAATGAATAGTCCAACAACTACCATTCATCGAAACCTCATCAATAGCGAAATTTGTGGTTCTGAGTGAACACGCATAGGTCGACGACATTCAGCAACAGAAAGTGTTTAGTCACGGTGAGTGAAACGAGTTTGAAGTCTACGATGTCTGACCCGATCAGCTCTGTGTGTGTCTTAATATTGAAATACATGTATTATTAATATTAATATTTGGTAGCCTTGCCCCAAGATCAACGGTGGCTTAGTACAGGAGCTCCAACAAAAGGAAGCTCCGATTATCTCCAAGACCACTGGGACGATACAGTATGAATACCTGATTGAACTTTTATAATCAGCCTTGATGTTCAAGACTACATATACAGTGGGTACAGTACGTACGATGTACCATCGTCTTAGTCGTAGACGACATTTAGTCCGCAAATTTGACCAGACATGATCGCAATTTTAACATATGGTGTCCAATATGACCTTTCCTTTCGGAGCTAATTTTAGCTTCCGCTCCAACCAAATCGGCACTTTGCCTTGCCGTCACTTCGCGACCAGAATGGCTTGACCTTCCATCAAGGGCAAGAAAAAGAAGTCGGTATGCGATCAGCACGTCCACTGCATGCTCGCTCGAGAAGTCCTTGAGCTGCACCTGCACCTTGGACCAGCGGTGACGGGCCGTGCACATGAGCCCGTCTACCATGAGGTCTCGCTGTTGAGACACGGCTGCTGCACACCGAGGTAGTACGGGTCGTCGAGGAGATTATTGTTGGAGGTGTGTGCCGTCGACGATAGCGTCGATGTCGTGTCAGACGTTTCCTGGCCGTCGGAACCGTAAACGCGTAAAATTGAACCTAATTGCCTCTAAATTTTAGGATTAGAATTACGGCACTGCATTAACCCCTAATACATTGTGTTGGTGCCTTGTCGTCTACGACTAAGACGATACGGTAAGTTGACGTTCGCTTCAGGACCAGATGTGCAACTGAACTGTGATCCATCCTTCGACGTTCGTGTCGCACTCACTCACTCACTCACCCAGTGTTGAAATTCTCACGTTGAAAAGCATACCGGTATTATCAGTACGGGTTGAAGACGAGATGCCAGAATCATGATGCCATGTCAAAGCCCAAGATAAAACACCTGATCGCAATGAACCGAATACTACAGCTCTCGCGTGTCCATGCACTGTTCAACTCGGAATCTGTACTCTTCTCGGCTGGATGGGCTGTTGCTGGCCATTACGTAAAACTTGACACCTTTCGACGTCAACCGGGCAATGGAGGACGTGAGACCTCCTTCCCACTGATCATTTTGCCCACCAAACCACGAACGTATTCTGAAAACTCGAGAGCGAATGTCGAACTCAACAATCCTAGTCGTCTTCACAGCCTTACTGGCATTTGCAACCGGCCAGAGCAGCTCTCAATTCTCTTGGCCGTCGCTGCACTTCCGGTTCTCGATCAAACGCAGCGCTATGGAAGTCCACGGTCAAGCCGAGTTTTCTGTGCTCGCCAACCCTCTCGTGTCGCTGGGTGTTACCAGTAACACCACCAGCGTGCTCTACAACACCTTCACCACGTTCGAGGAAGACGAAATGCTCTACAACTACTCGTTCGTGGATGGAGTAGCGTACGTTTCTCGCAGTGTCCTGACCGGTAGTGACAACACCCCGGCAGTGAGCTGTGTGGATGCGAACATTTTGCCGCCTATCAACTCGATCGTAGCAGCGCTGAGTGATGCGAAGGCGTCTTCATCTATTGTGGCAAGCAATGGCAGCGTCATCCCTTGTTCAAGTGGCCATTCTTTCAAGGTTTCAGTGAAAGGCATCGACTTCGGACTGTGTTTTTCAGGTTCTTCAGGTTTCACGATGTTTGGCAGCGATATGGAAATTACGGTGGAGTACGTGGAGAACCACCTGCCGATTCTGGCGCCAAAGCTGAGTGACAACACGAAAAATGATTGCGAGAAGGTGGCAGCGTCGAGTTCAGTCACCTCGATCGGAAAGTCTTTGTTGACTGGAGAGCAGATTCCCATCGACGAAACCAGACAGCTAGAGGATCGGTTTGATTTCTCGTTGGAGAAATCTTGTTCGTGCAAGTCGACGCCACGTCCGTGCATTCTCCTTCATGGTCTCGGAGTTCTTACTGAGGTGGAGGAGAATCTCGACTCGTACGACTACTGGGGAAACTTGACAGACCATACACCGTGCTGTTCGTCGGTTGAGTACGCGATGCTCAACACGCTGAATTATTCCTGGACTGACGATCTCCAGCAGCAGAAGGTTTGCGATCACGTATTGGCGGTGAGCGAGACAAGTCAAGGGACTACAATTTCGGACACGATTGTCATCACGCACTCGATGGGCGGCATCATGATGGCTGGTGCGATCGCCAATAACAAGTGTAGTCTGTCCTCAAGCACGACGTGGATCAGCACTGGTGCGCCGATGTCAGGAAGTATGGCTGCAGACTACTTTCAAGAATCCTGCAAGGATGAGACAAATGTTTTCATGGAGAAATTCGTCGAATCGACGGGTTTTTGCCCCGCCGACGACTCGATCAAGTCCCTTGCGTACCAACACGAGAGCTATAGTACTCCTGAGCTGGATGAGGCCTATGAGGCTGCACAGGAGGCATATCGCGGAAATGTGTACGCTGCGATGTGTAGTAACGGATTTTCCGGGATCATTTCATCGTACCAGGTCGGTTTCTGGGTTTTGGGCAGCGTGATATCCCACAAATCCCGCAAAAATGACGGCATGGTAGAATTCCACAGCTGCGCTGGTGGCATCTCAAGATCCGAGTTCGGTAATGACTATCGCGATCGCTTCTACGTGACAAAGCTCAACCACTACGACGTGGCTTTTAAAGCTGGCGATGCTCTTCTGGATAAAGCCAAGATGCCAGTGAAGTGGCTTGAGTGCCTGCTGTAGGAGAACACTCAAAACTTTAATAGAGTAGTCGTAGACAAGCAGAGCCACGTTTTGCAAAGTGTTTCAAGCGTGTGATAGGGATAAGGTGCGATGAATCTACTTTGAGAGTTGGTAGACTCTGCTGTTAGAAAAGCAGTTGAGTTGGGCCAACGTGGCTTAAGACTTACGAGCTCTTGGGTGGTGGTCATCACCGTTATTCTGGTCGATACGTTGCGATTCAGCATGGGCAACAGGTTCCCTGTCGATTGTTTTCCTTGATAGCGTTATGGCGCGACACAGCCGAAGATAAATACACCGGGAAGAAAGTGCACTCTCATTGAAGCTAGTTGATGCTTTGACGGCGTCAAACATCAACAGCTCGACTTTTGAAGTTGATGACCACGTTTCACGCGCTAACAACTGCTCAAATAATCGCTCTTTGGCTCATGGATAGGCGTTGCTGCTCTGACGTGACCCAAACGTTGTTACGAACTCCTTGCGAACTGTGTTCATTGTTCGTTTTCATCTTTAATCCCTACACCGCCACCACCGACCACGCTGCTGAAAAATGTCGTCAACTCTTTTGAGCTCGATTGTTATTCTCGCAACTTTGATTTCTCTAACGACACCAGCTACTGCAAGTTAGCAACAACTCGCACTACCAGCCTCAAACTCTTCAAAAAGCCTACCAACAACAACAGAATGGCCGTCGTTACGCTTCCACTTCACAATCAAGCGCAGCTCCATGCGAGTTCACGGCCAATCCGATTTCTACGTGGTCGCCAGACCCGTCCTCTTCGTCGAAGAATATACCAATGCTAGTGTCAGCGTGCTCTACGACACATTCAGCACATTCACAGAAGGCCCAGTGCTATACAACTACACTGTCGGTGGCGGTGTATTGTACACTTCACGTAACTCTCCTGATAGCGGAATTCCGTTAGTAAAATGGGTAAGCTTAGATTCTGCTGTCACACCTCCGATTAACGCCATTGTCTCGGCGTTGAGTGAGGCTACTGCTGTGTCGAGTATATCGACGAACAACGGCAGCGCTATCGAATGCTCAAGCGGCAAAACATTCAGAATTTCCGTGAATGGCATCGATTTTGGGTTGTACGCGTCGGGTTCGTTGGGTTTCATGATGTACGGCAGCGATATGGACATCGCAGTGGAGTATCTAGAGAGCCACGCCATTATGGCACCGAAAGTGGTTGACAACACGGCAACAAGATGCGACGCGATGGCTTTAGCTTTGGCAAGTCCAGTGTCGTCAATTGGAAAATCACTGCTTAGTGGCAAGTCGATTTCCACAAATTTTACAAGAAAATTGGAGGCTGCATTTGACTTTTCGCTGGACGATTCGTGTTCTTGCAAGGCAACACCTCGGCCGTGTATCTTCATCCACGGCAAAGAGGAACCTCAAAACGCAGACGAACTTCCGAAATACTGGGGCGATTTGACGGACTGCGCGCCGTGTTGTACGTCAATGAAGTACGCAGTCCTCAATACGATAAACAACTCTTGGACCGACGAGATCCAGCAGCAAAAAGTGTGTGATCGGGCACTCGCAGTGAGCAAGACTAGCACCAAAAAGACCATTTCTGACACAATTATCATGACGCATTCAATGGGTGGCCTCATGATGGCTGACGCTCTCGCGACTGGGAAATGCAGGTTAGCACCAAGTTCGACGTGGGTCAGCTCTGCAGCGCCAATGACAGGGGGCATGTCCTCTGACTATTTCCAAAATTCCTGCAAAGATGACACGAACTTTGTGATGGAAACTTTTATGGATTTCACCGGCCTTTGTTCTGCAGACGACGGGATCCAATCGCTAGCGTACGAGGGCGAAAGTTACAGCTCGATGGAGCTAGACGCGGCATATGCGGCAGCTCAGGAGGCTTATCGAACCAATGTATCTGCCCTCATGTGCAGTAACAGCTACGCCGGGACTTATTCGATTGAATATTTGCAGTATTGGACACTAGGCAACATGGTCCCGCACAAATCTGACAAAAACGACGGCATGGTAGAGTTCCAGAGCTGCGCACCGGGGATCTCGGAATCCGAATTTGGCAATACCTATCGTGATAAATTTTACGCGACGAAGCTCAATCACGCCGATGCAGCGTTTCGACATGGCGATTCGCTTCTAGATGAGGCCAAGATGCCTGTAAAGTGGTTCGAGTGTCTGTTGTAGGTCGGGAATGAATGGAAATATTCATCTTCTATAACTGTAAATTCGCAGTCAATTGATGAACTGATATCCCGCATCTTAATTCAAGAATTCCACCCTGTCCAGACTTTCATGCGTGAACTGTGGGCCCAGCCAAATACTTCCAATTCACGGTCAAACGGAGCTCAATGCAGGTTCACGGACAGTCAATATTCACCATACTAGTCAGTCCTGTCGTCTCTAGCGATGGCTCCCGCATCACCTTCGCGACTTTCACAGAGGACACGGAAGCGTATAATTGCACACTGCTCGATGACGCCTACTATGTTTCGCCGGCGACAGTTCTTCTAAAATGTGCAGACTTGGATACCCTGCTGTCCGTCAATACGATCGTGTCGGGGCTAAGCGAGGCTGTGGCCGTGACGAGTATTTCTACGAACAGTGGAAATCGTATTGAAGGTTCAAGTGGCGATTTGTTCAAGATTACTGTGAACGAAACTAATTTCGCGCTGTGTTTTTCAAGCTCGCCAGGCTTTGCGATGTACGGCAATGGCATGGGTATTGCTGTGAGGTACGATAGTAATCGTGTGGAAATTGAGCTGCCTACAACGGTGTGAGACAGTGGCCTCGTCGAGCCCAATAACATCAATAGGGGGGTCTCTCTCTGCTCACAGGCAACCCAATTTCTTCCAAGGACGCGAGGAAGCTGACGGCCGAGTTTGATTTTGGGGTTTCCCTGTATGGCGACTCATGCTCATGCGAGTCGACGCTGCACCCGTGCATATTCCTTCACGGGTTGGGATGCTCTTAAGAAGATAATCTCGATAACCACAAGACTTCCAGTCTCCAGTACTGGATACTTGGCAATACCGTCAACCATGCAAACGATGGCATGGTTGAGTTCTACAGCTGCGCTGGTGGGTTCCAAGTTCGGAGACACCTTTCCACGATCGATTCTACGTGACAAACCTCAATCACGCGGACCCAGCGTTTAGGAATGGTGATGCACTTATAACTTATAAGGCATCTTCGATTTGCTTATACTGTAGTAAAGTTATAAGCAAATCGAAGATGCCCGTAAAGTGGTTCAAGTGTCTGCTTTGACGATACCGGTAGACATTTTTTTTTACTTTTTACTTTACTGGATGGTTCCATGTAGTTTGGCAAATATACAGCTTCGTATGCAGGTCGGAATGCTGGTTCGCGCTTGGTTCTTCACTGCTTTCAGTCTGTTTTGGGATGCGTGGGTGCGGAATAGCATTCCATCGCCGTGAAAGTCGCCCAGATTTCCGCGAGTTTGAACAACTCGGGCAGGCGGGTGATCTTGCTCGGACGATCCTCATAGCGCTAGCTTGGCCTTCTTTATGCTACGGCCACACTCTGCTAGCGTAATCGAGCGCTTCAAAAGAAGTGATCCTGTTTCCATGGCACGGTTTTGCGGGGAGTAGAGCGGGATGTTCATCTCCACGTCGCATGGGTCAGACGGACTCGACGGGCTCTGCTCAGCCTTGTCTTGGCCCTTCACAACCGCCACGCAGTCTTCGATCCACGCAGTCGTCTGTCCCACAAAGATCTCGTCACTAGCAGGCGATCCCTCCACACTCGGGAACAGAATCTGCGGGTCGACTTCGACCTGCTTGAGGTCATTGTCCAGCGGTTCACACGGTGTGGTCTCTGCTGGCACTTCAACCTCACGCACGTAGATATCGCTGGACTCGTTCGTCTCCGTCTTCGAGTGGAAGATGTTCACCAATTCGATCAGTGCACGCGGGAGCACACTGGTCTCAACAAATGGGGCTGTGTAGGCTGACAGCACGTGTCTTGCAGCATCTAACCACACCATCAACTACCTCATGAGTTCACACTCCTCAAAGAGTAAAATAAAATAAAATACACATAAAACACTGAAAGAAAAGCACCTTTCAAGATGTCCATCGGCGTCTCCAGCACTGTCCACCATGGGTCCCCCTTGGCAGTTACAGTGTCTTGAGACACATTGTCTTCAAATAGTCCCGCGGCGTACACCGCGGCCTTGGCAGCCAGCGGAGCGTACACCGCCAGACACGTCCACGTGATGGCGCTGTCGTTCAGGAAGCTCCAGGCCACTTGCTTGAGCTTCTGCTGCAGTAAAGTGGCGTTGTCATCTTGTTGACGACGCTGGGTCGTCACTGCAACAACTTTGTCCACTTCAGCTGCGATATAACAGAAAGAGTGGTCCACTTCCAGTTCGAAGCTCAGCGCCAGGAGCACATCCCCCTCAAGCTGAAGAATGTCGCTGGCCACTTGTGATAACGCACATGACTGCCCCGTTATCAGATTCTTCGCTAGTCGCCGCACGTCGACGACCTGCGTCGCGTCGTTCTCGGCCTTGGACGCCAGCAACAGACAGGCGGCCGCTGCCAACTGCTCGTCGCACTGCGCCAGCGAGCACCGCATGAAAAATCGGTGCAGGAACACGCAGGCGGCGCGCTGGGATCCCAGCGGCACGTGCAGCGCCGCCGCCAGACGCGCAATGAGGCGACAAGCGGCGCTCCGGCGCTCCAGTTCCGAGGTGAGCGAGACGCCGTCGCGGCGGGACGGAGAGCGCTGCAGCTCGGAGCTGGAGAAGAACCAGTCGGAACCCATGGAGCCTGTGGGGGGGGGGCCTTGGCGAAGGCGGGAAAGCGAGGGGGAAGAGAAGCAGGCAGGGACTTAGCGCTGGTTGGTCTTGGTGGTCTTAGTTCTTCTTCTTGCTTGGCTGGAAATGGGCTGCACTGGCCTCAGAACCGGTAGAATTTACCCTTACCCTAGGTTATCTACAGCCAATCAGAGGAATTTACCAAAGTTGAAGTTAATTTAACCGCCAAATTTGAATTTGAACTGGCGCGCCACATACAATACTAGTGGTATTACTATGCCCAATGCTGCTTGCTGATCAGTTCGAAGCAGTCACTGTCAGCTTGTTCGTCGCTTTGCCTCCAGTGTCTGCTTCAGAGCGGAGAGTTGCGTTGCCTTGGCCTGAATACGCTGAAGCACCGCCACCTTCTGAGTCTCCATGCGCTCCACTTCAGCCAGAACAGTTGCCTCCATCTGCGCTATCTGGTCCTCGACGGACAGCTCAATGGTCGGCTTCTCCATTCTCAGACTGCGCGCAGTTCTCATCAGCGAATAAAGACGGCGCTGGCCGCCTAATTCGCTGCCGCGTCGCAAGTTTCCTCCTTGCCAAGCTGCTTGTAGCATTCTTGCCGCGTTCTGGCGAGTCACCTTCTCCCACCTTTCCAGCTCGATGAGATATCTCACCGTCTTCTCGTTCGGTGAGAGATCGAGGAAATTGAAGAAAAGCGACTGGATGAGCGCCACGATCAGTACGCCGCACAACATACCGCCTGCTACCGAGAAGACCCGGCCGAGATAAGTTACGGGGAAATAATCGCCTAAACCGGTTCCAGTCTGCACACAAACGAGTAGTCAAGTAAGTGCGTATTGATGCCAGCGTACCTATCACACAGCCATAAGCTTAGCCCCTTCCTTACCAGAGTCACGATGGTGAACCAGACAGACTTCCAATAGTTGTCAAAAGCAGCTTGAACCGGTCTCTCCAGGACACGCACAACGGCAGCCGTGAGCAGAGTGTTAAGCACTGTCAGCGGCAGCAGCACATTCAACGGGTGAAGCTTGAAAATGGCCTTGAAGTGAAAGATCGGCTTCATGGCGTCCACTCCATTCAACGAGCCCACGAGTGATATCCACGGCGAGTGCAAAGCTGACGAACTGCGGACAAATCGACCCAACAAGTACAGCCTCGCCACCATGAACACACCTAACACTTCCACGGGGTACTGATACACGATATAACACGATTCTCCACGTTTAACACTGTCAACACCTCGGAACAGAGACTCACAAACCGAGCCATCTTCCAAACTCGGAGTTCCGTGCAGTTGCACGATCTCAAACTTCCCACCAATCCCTGGAGGGATGTGGAAACTGCAGACGACCAGCTCCAATACTAGTAGTAAAGCTCTCCAAAGTGAGTATTTGGCTCTTCTGGACGGCACTGCACTCTGCAGTTGGTTCACTCGACCGTCACAGCGATATCTCAGTATCAGTAGAACATCCAGCAGTACAGTGGACGCCAGCACGGAGCTCTTGAGGATAAGCACAGTGAGCTTCGAGGAGGAGGAAATATCGTCGCTACGTTCAATAACCTCGTTCTCCACGAGCATCAGAGCGACGCCTAGCAGCCCCACGACACAAGAAGAGAGCTCATAACGTCGACGTCGTTGGAATTGCTGGGTTTGAACAACGAAATAGGTCAGAAAAAACGGGGTTGTGCAGATTTAGTGGTTAATTTGTATGCGGGATGATACCTTCAGGAGGTTGAGTAGGAAGTGGACGGAGGTGGACTGGGGGGTGGAGCTCGCGACGTCGGAGCGCTCAGAACCCTCGAGCCGCATTCCTAGCAGGTGAGGATGCACTATCAAAGGTGGTTAGATACATTTCTAACTAGACTTTTGAGATAAAAACTTACCGGTATTCTCGTAGGTTCTGTACCGGTATCATTTTATTTAATTGAGTAAAGTCAAGAGGTCAGAAATTTTGAGTGAAAGTGAAGTGATTAAGATTGCTACAATCTCCGAATTACGCTGTGATAACTCGCACACCAGCAGTGGAGACGCGCTCGGCCGACAGGATGTCCGGTTGCGTGATGAACATCATGTTGCGAGGCACGTTCATCATGCGCGAGAGCCACTCAATCATCACGGGGCCGAACTCGCCGTGCACCGACACGAAGTCCACGCGGATCTTCGGGTACATGCTGTCGAACAGCGCCGCCATCTCACGGAAAGACGCGAGCACAGGGGCATCTGCCTCCTCATCCGCGAACACGTGCACGATGCGCAGTGTGTGGGTTTGCTCGTTGCGGCGCACGTAGATGATGGCCTTGTTGATGATCGTGAGGTCCGGGACCTTGCAGAAGAAGACGATGGGGGCATTGCGAATGCTGACAATGGTGCGGGCGATGGTTCGGCCACCGCGAGCTCCGGTGTGCTCAACCTCAGGTGTTCCATCCTCCGTCACCCCGATGAAAGCCTCCTTACCCATCCGTGACGGCACCACGTTCTGCAGGAATACCAGGATAACGCGAAGGATCGTTACGCGCTCGAACATGACGAAGATCACTAGCATCACGACGATGAAGTAGATAGCAAAGTACATCAACACCGACGGATCACCCAGGAGGTTCGCGAAGATGCCAACGACAACGAGAATGAACCCGATGATCACGATGGCCCATGATGCGTGAATATCGCGCGGGATCTCGGAACGCTTGCCCTTAAGAAGCATGCAGGCACACGAGAACATGGCCATGAGTCCGAGGAACGCGTACGTGTAGACACCGTTCACCGTTGTAGCGTCAGCATTCAGGAGGATAACGAGACTCGACGACAGCAGGAAGTAGATGCCAATGATGTAGTGGTTGGTACCCCGCGCCTTGTTCGTCTTCGCCAAGAACGCCGGCAACACACGGTCCGTTGACAGACGTCGAACGAGACCGCAGATGCCCACGTACGAGGTCAGCACAGCGCCGCACAGGACGACAAACGCGTCCACACAGACCCACGTTTCGAACCAATTTCCAATGGCAACATGACCAACTCTCGCCAGCAAGGAGTCATCATGTGCGTAAATCCCATCATCGCCTTCAAGTGGTAGGACAGCAAGAATGCCAACGGCCAACCCGACGTTGAAAAAGGTGACGAATGCCCACATGTTGCGAAGCGTCTTTCGGAAGACACCAGGCGCTTGTTCCTCGACGTAATTCGACGATGACTCGAACCCGGTGATGCCAAGCATGGACGCACCGAAGCCGAAGAAAATCGACGTGAACACATTTCCATCTGACATGGAGCCAGCAAAGTCCACCTCCGGCAATTGCGTGTGCATGTTGTCGGCGAAGATGTGCGAGTGCTGGACACCGTAGACGATGCACGCCACGAAGAGGATGCTGAGCACGACAAGGTGGTGCAGAAAGATGACGACCGCCACTCGCGAGCTTTCGGCAGTGCCCATGGCCGACAAAAGAGCGAAGGCACCAAGTAGAATAATCGTGCAACCAACGATGGGGATTTCCACTTGGTTGTTGAGATAGCGCACACCTGACGTTGCCGACACGACACCCGTTGCCACGTAGGATAAAATGCTCAAACATGCTGCCACCGCGGCAGTACGCTTGGACGTCGTGTTGAGTAGTGCGTTATAGGTGCCGCCATTCATGGGAATAGCGGTGATGACCTCCTCGTAGATGAAGCGGAACGAAAACAGCACGGCCGACACCATGAGCAGCGGGATGGGCATGAGCTTGCCGGACTTCGCGGCAACGGACGACGCCGAATACAGCACACTGGACAAGATGTCATTACCGCAGATAGCAGTCGCAGGCAGCTCGCCCAGATACTTTCGAGGCTCGCTCAGCTCAAGTTGAATGTCGGCTAGCTCATTTTGAGGAACCTGCACGTGCTCGGACGTTCCGAAACCCGGGAACTGCCACGTCGGCCCCTTGGGGCCCTTATCCAGCACCTCGATCTCGATCTTACGCCGTCGAAGGTTCAAGGCACGTGAGCTGGTCATCGATTGCAGCTTCGGTGAGGAGGCTTCTCGATAAAAAGCTGTCGGTGATGGCGCCAATAACGATCCATTTGACTCCTTCTCCATACTTAGGACACCTTCGAAGGTAACTTACTTGACCCTGTGGTTGGAAAAACAAGAATGCGTTCCAAGACGGATCTGGCGGCAAGCTACCGCTGCGTAGGGATTACTCGAACCCGTAGGCTTCACAATAAGCCGGTAGAGACGCTCGGTCGACAAAGTTAAATTTGGGGATCGCCTGTCCTTCGTGGCCGTTGTTGGCCGTTGACTGGTACGAGATTCCAGGCTTTCGCGACTCGATCCCTATCATTTTACAGCAGGAACCCCATCAGGCATTGCACCCCGATGTTGGTACCGGTACGCGACGCCAACCAGCCCACACACCGCATCAATTCCGTCGAACGTGGCCAATGCAACACATGTGCATGTCTACTCACAGCGTCTTCACGCTCCCCGCAGGTGAGACAGGCAAGATGGCTGTCAACGGAATGTAATCGGATACCGTGCAGGAATGTCTGCTTATTATGGAGCGGGCAAGCAACTCGAATAAATATAGCAGATCATCATAAGTGTACTCAACCGGTTCATATATCTCCTGGCGCTTCACGCTACGCATGTTTGTGTATCACACGGCCAGAACCTGTTACCGGTAAACTTATGCGGTAATCACACGCACCCCTGCCGTCGATACACGCTCGGCCGAGAGGAAGTCCGGCTGTGTGATGAACATCATGTTGCGTGGCACCTGCATCTTTCTGGAGAGCCACTCAATCATCGCTGGGCCGAACTCGCCATGTACCGACACCAAGTCAACTCGGATCTTTGGGTACATGTTGTCGAAGAGAGCTGCCATTTCACGGAAGGCAGTAACCACCGGACCGTCTTCCTCTTCGCCGGCAAAGACGTGAACGATGCGTAAGTTCTGCGTTTGCTCGTTGCGGCGCACGTAGATGATGGCCTTGTTGAGGATCGTCAGGTCTGGTGTCTTGCAGAAGAACACAATAGGCGCACTACGGATGCTCACAATGGTGCGAGCAATGGTGTGACCACCGCGAGCACCCGTGTGTTCCTCAGCCGACTGGCGAGTTGCGAGGCCAATTGCAGCAGCTTTTCCATATCGCGAGGGCGCTATTTTTTTCAAAATGACAAGGACACAACGCAGGATCGTCACGCGCTCGAACATGATGAAAATCACGAAAGCCACCACGATGAAGTACAGCGCAAAGTACATCAACACCGACGGATCGCCCAGCAAATTCGCTAAAATGGCGATCACAACCAGCAGGAAACCGAGCACCACAACCACCCAAGGTGCGTGAATGTCCGTAGGGATCTCCGAACGCTTGCCCTTTAGAAGCATGCACGCACATGCAAAAAGCGCCATCAAACCCAGAAAGGCGTACGTGTAGACGCCGTTCACAGTAGTGGCGTCAGCATTCAGGATAAGCACGAGACTGGAAGAGAGCAGGAAGTAGATGCCGATGATGTAGTGGTTGGTGCCCCGCATCTTGTTCGTCTTTGCCAGGAATGCCGGCAACACCCGATCGGTCGATAAACGACGAACCAGACCGCAGATACCCACGTACGAAGTTAGCACGGCACCGGAGAGCACGATAAAGGCGTCGACACAAATCCACGACTCGAACCAACTTCCCAAAGCTTCGCGCCCAACCTTCGCCAGCAGAGCATCGTCGTTTGCGTAAATGCCGGTCGTACCACCAAGAGGCAGCACTGCGAGGATACTGGCGCCCAAGCCGACATTAAAAACTGTCACGAGTGCCCACATGTTGCGAAGCGTCTTGCGGAAGACACCCGGAGCTTGTTCCTCGACGAAATTCGACGACGACTCGAAGCCCGTGATACCCAGCATCGACGCGCCAAATCCGAAGAAGATCGCCGTGAACACGTTGCCGTCCAGCATCGAACCGGCGAAATCGACCCTCGGATACCCCGTGTGCATGTTATCCTGGAACACGTGCGGGTGTTGAATGCCGTAGACGACGCTCGACACGAACAAGATCGACAGGACCACAATGTGATGCAGGAAGATCACGACAGCCACACGAGAACTGTCCGAGATCCCCATCACTGCTAGCAACGCGAACGCTCCTAGTATAACAATTGTAGACCCGACGATCGGAATGCTCACTTGGTTGTTAAGGTAGTGGACACTGTTGGTGGCCGACACGACACCCGTAGCTAAGTACGACAAGATGCCCAAACAGGCAGCAAAGGCAGCTGTACGTTTGGACGTCGTGTTCAGCAGGGCGTTGTAGGTGCCACCGTTCATGGGGATGGCCGTGACTACCTCCTCGTAGATGAACCGGAAGAAGTAGAGCACAGTGGACACCATGAGCAGCGGAATAGGCATGAGTTTGCCCGACTTGGCCGCCACGGACGACGCCGTGTACAGTACACTGGACAGAATGTCGTTGCCGGAGATGGAGGTGGCCGGCAGCTCCCCGAGCAGCTTCTTGGGCTGCTCGAGCTCCTTTTGGATCTACGAGCTCGTCCTGCGGCACTTGCACGTGCTGAGACGAGCCGGAGCCCGGGAACTGCCACGTCGGCCCCTTGCGAGCGCCCTCGACGATCTCGATCTCGATTTTGCGGCGACGCAAGTTGACAGGGCGTGAATTCGTGACGTCGCTCGAGAGGCGAGGGGAGACGACCTCGAGGTAGCTGCTGGTAGGAACCTGCAACCCACTGGCGAATTCTGCGTCGGTTGTCATTGATGAGATTGAAAGAGACTCGAGACTGAAGAAACTCGGACTTGACGTAACTCGGACGCTGCAGATTCAGAACTGAGAGTGAGTGAGGCTTTGTGTTGTGCTGGGGATCCACTGCAAGTGGGTCTCGAACTTGACAGGATACTTTTTGGTCCGTGGGACAAGTGTTGTTGTGTGAGGCGGGCGGTGCCGCATGTGCATACGCCGGACATACTCAAGCCAAGTGCACAGCCAAGACAGGTTATCTGTCCTCGGAGTTTTGGATCGCACTGTTTACAGGACGGGCTCAAGATTTATCGGCGTTGCATCATCCGCCACCAGCCATTCCCGTCCAGCATTGATTATGGGTACGGCAATGCTCGCTGCATGGCCACCGGCACGGCGCATGCGCCGCGTCCTAGATATGATATCTAAGATATCTTCTCCACCCCAAAAAGCAATGCTAACGTTAGATCGATGAACACGTAGAGCACTACAGAACGGTAACTTCACGTACGAAAGAGAAATCTTAGTTGTATTCACATGCGAGCTTATTGCTACTGACGATCATGCCGTGATGACACGCACGCCGGCCATCGACACGCGCTCGGCCGAGATCAAATCGGGTTGAGTGATGAACATCATGTTGCGAGGCACGTTCATCATGCGCGAGAGCCACTCAATCATCACGGGGCCGAACTCGCCGTGCACCGACACGAAGTCCACGCGGATCTTCGGGTACATGCTGTCGAACAGCGCCGCCATCTCACGGAAAGACGCGAGCACAGGGGCATCTGCCTCCTCATCCGCGAACACGTGCACGATGCGCAGTGTGTGGGTTTGCTCGTTGCGGCGCACGTAGATGATGGCCTTGTTGATGATCGTGAGGTCCGGGACCTTGCAGAAGAAGACGATGGGGGCGTCGCGGATGCTGACAATGGTGCGGGCGATGGTTCGGCCACCGCGAGCGCCAGTGTGCTCCACTTCCGACGACCTGTTCGTCCCAAGACCAACCGCTGCAGCCTTGCCGTACCGCGAGGGAGCCATCTTCTTCAGCATAGCCAAAGTACAGCGTAGAATGGTTACACGCTCGAACATGATGAACATCGCAAACATCACGACGATGAAGTAGATGGCAAAGTACATCAACACTGACGGATCACCCAGGAGGTTCGCGAAGATGGCCACCACAACCAACAGGAAACCGATAATCACTGTAGCCCACGGCGCATGGATGTCGCGCGGAATCTCGGAACGCTTGCCCTTCAGCAGCATACAGGCGCACGAGAACATGGCCATCAATCCGAGGAAAGAGTAGGTGTAGACGCCGTTCACAGTAGTGGCGTCAGCATTCAGGATAAGCACGAGACTGGATGAGAGCAGGAAGTAGATGCCGATGATGTAGTGGTTGGTGCCCCGCATCTTGTTCGTCTTTGCCAGGAATGCCGGCAACACCCGATCGGTCGATAAACGACGAACCAAACCGCAGATACCCACGTACGAAGTTAGCACGGCACCGGAGAGCACGATAAAGGCGTCAATGCAAAGCCACGACTCGAACCAACTTCCCAAAGCTTCGCGCCCAACCATTGCGAGGAGGTCATCCGAGTTCTCGTAGATGCCATTTTCACCTTCAAGTGGTAGGACCGCAAGAATGCCAGTACTAAGACCGACGTTGAAGAACGTGACGAGCGCCCACATGTTGCGCAGCGTCTTGCGGAAGACACCCGGAGCCTGTTCCTCAACGTAATTCGACGACGACTCGAAGCCCGTAATACCAAGCATCGACGCTCCAAAGCCGAAGAAAATGGCCGTGAACACGTTGCCGTCCAGCATCGAACCCGCGAAGTCCACTTGCGGGTACCCGGCGTGCATGTTGTCGCTGAAGACGTGCGAGTGGTTGATGCCGTAGACAACACAGGCCACGAAGAGGATCGTGAGGACAAGGATGTGGTGCAGGAAGATCACGACAGCCACACGAGAGCTCTCAGTGATTCCCACCACAGATAGCAGAGCGAAGGCTCCCAGCAAAACAATGGTTGAGACGACAATCGGGAGGTCGATCTGGTTGTTCAGGTACCGCACACCCGACGTGGCCGAAACGACGCCAGTCGCCACGTACGACAAGATACTGAGACAAGCGGCCACCGCTGCTGTACGCTTGGACGTCGTGTTCAACAGGGCGTTGTAGGTACCACCGTTCATGGGGATGGCCGTGACTACCTCCTCGTAGATGAACCGGAAAAAGAAGAGGACAGTAGATACCATGAGCAGTGGGATGGGCGTGAGTTTGCCCGACTTGGAGGCCACGGACGACGCCGAGTACAGCACACTGGACAGGATGTCGTTGCCGGAGATGGAGGTGGCCGGCAGCTCCCCGAGCAGCTTCTTGGGCTGCTCGAGCTCCTTCTGGATCTCCGTCAGTTCGCCCTGGGGCACCTGCACGTGCTCCGAGGAGCCGGAGCCCGGGAACTGCCACGTCGGCCCCTTGCGAGCGCCCTCGACGATCTCGATCTCGATCTTGCGGCGACGCAAGTTTACGGCCCGGGAACTGGTCGCGGAGCTCGGCAAGCGAGGCGACTGGACCTCCATGTAGGCCGTGGACGGCACCTGGAGGCTGCCGGTGGTGCTTCCGCCTTCTCCAGCGCTCGAGACCATTTCTATGGACTGGACTGGGACTGTAGACGAGACGAGACGACGGTGGCGACTTAACTCGGACGCGGCGAAAAGCGGAATGACGTCCAAGGCTTGTTGAAGTGCGCTTGGGGTGCGGTGCAGCGCGCTTAAAACGTATTATATGACGTTTAGTATGGCCACTTCAATGTCAAAAGACGATGGGTTGATGTCGCCTATCCTGGCTGTACCGTCGGAGAATGCTCGGCGTGGCGAGTCGTTCCTCCCGAGAGCACTTGTTTCTCCTGTATCTTCAGGGCTTTGAGGCGGGCGGTTTAACAGTCTGAAAGCTGTGGAGGGCTCATGCCATCCGTCCTCGGCTCGCCGAAGCGGCAGCCGTCTTTGCCCGCTGCTGGTTGCTCTCTTGACCACTGACTGATCTCCTCACACAGGCACCCGCCACACGTTTCTCAAAGCTGAAGAACTCGGCGCGCTGAAACCGGACGGAGCCCCGGCAGTTGCTTCAGTCCGCTCGGCTTTCGGATGGGCTTCCAACAGATGCCCACGTCGCCCCGCCCTTTTAAGCTGTTTCAGACGATATAATAGAGGCGTGTCATCTCTTTAGACGCACCAACAGACGACATGGGTTCGGCCAATCTCATTTGACATTTTGTTGTCGAAAAAGGGGCGACAGGTTGCCGGAAAGGGAGCAGCGACTGCCTCGTCACATGCGAAAAAAATCCAGCGCGCCACATTGATTGCAGCCCCGCTTAGACTGTCACCCACGCCGCCCGCAATCGCTGCGTTCGGACCGAGCAATTGCCAGGACTCGCAGCAAGTTGCACTGTGCAACTTCGGACTATCCAGTAGACCAGCTCTGCGCCGCATCGCGTCGCCGTCTGACCGTTGGCCTTGCATTTGTTGTCGATTGGTTTTGTGTTGGGAAAGTGGATCCCGGATCCATGTAGGACAAGGCAACCAAAAAGTCTTCGACGACGGTTGTCTGCTGCACTTGACGCCATTGTTTGTTGGCAAGCACAGCCCGTGCACGAAAAAAATGGTGGTGGATTGATTCCGCTAAACTTTGGTCCGCGAGGGAGCAATTCGACTAAGAACGATCGTCGCTTCCTTCAGTGCAGAGGCTCGCCAATTCCGCGTTGGCAAATGCGGGACTGTCACCAGGTGTGATTCGTGTGCAATCCGCATCGCCAATCTTCGCTTTAGAGCAGACGGAGTGACAACCGATGACAACTGTTTCCAAAAGTGGAAAAGTTTCCTTGGAGCATTTGCGCGATGGTGAGATCTGCATGTCGAGATGCCCACGAGAATTTCGAGAGCAACCCTCCCCCCCCCCACTCCTTCCTCGAAACCCCTTTCGCATTCAGGAGGGCCGACATGCTCCTTTCCATAAGGACCGGGGCATCCGAAACGACCTGCTCCAGAAGAATGTCACCTAGCCTGCCAGAGAGTGGAGGGACTCCCACCTCACGGAGGGGTGACTCGGCGTGATCCTTCTTCTAGGGGCCCGAACGGGATTGGCGCCGATAGTACTGAGTAGGAGGGGGCAGCCACTACCACCAACGCCCATGTAGGTCGATGGATTCTACATGTACATCGAGCAATTAGCAAAACCTTTTTCAGTTCCTCTATTCCTCATTTTGCGGAGTCGGTCTCAACGTTCCATCACTTCAAACCATATCATCCAAGCAGTCAGTCATGGACTCCAACAGCTACCTCGAAGCCGCGTCACCGATGCCGATCTTGGCGAGTGGGGTCAACGTCCGTCGCCGCAAGATCGAAATTGAACTGGAGGAAGGTGCTTCACGGGGCCCCACCTAGCAGTTTCCCCGCCCCGGCACCTCACAGCACGTGCAGGTGCCCGAATCGGAGCTGGCGGACATCCAAAACCAGTTGGATGAGCCACGCATGCTGCTGTCGGAGTGGCCTGCCACCGCAATCAGCGGCAACGACATCCTTGGAAGCGTGCTTTATGCAGCTTCTTCGGTGGTCGCCAAGGCCGGCAAACTCATGCCTGTCTCGCTCCTCATGGTGGCAGCCGTGCTCTACTTCTTCCGGTTCATCTACGAAGAGGTGGTCACAGCTATCCCCATGAACGGTGGCACCTACAACGCACTGCTCAATACCACGTCCAAGCGTGCGGCTGCAGTTGCGGCCTGTCTGAGTATCTTGTCATACGTGGCGACAGGCGTCGTGTCGGCCACTTCGGGCGTTCATTACTTGGACACCCAAGGGGATATCCCGATAGTGGTCTGCACCATTGCGCTTCTGTTCGCGTTCGCGCTGCTGGCGTTCATGGGTATTGCTGAAAACTCCCGTGTGGCGCTTGCCATCTTCCTCCACCACATTGTTGTGCTTAGTGTGTTGGTGGTGTCGTGCGCGGTGTACGGTATCAAGAACCCGCATATTTTCCGGGATAACATGAAGGCGGATTTCCCCGAGGTGGACTTCGCCGAGTCCATGTTGGACGGCAACGCGTTTACCGCAGTATTCTTTGGATTCGGCGCTGCTATGTTGGGTATCACGGGCTTTGAGTCATCATCGAACTACGTGGAGGAGCAAGCCCCGGGAGTGTTCCGAAGACACTACGCAACATGTGGGCTCTAGCCTCCTTTTTCAATGTCTCACTTGGCGTCGGCATCCTCGCCGTGTTACCGCTTGGAGGTGACGATGGCATCTACGCAAGTTCCGATGCGCTACTGTCGAAGGCCGCTGAAGTGGCCATGGGAAGTTGGTTCGGTACGTGGGTCAGTGTGGACGCGTTCGTCGTGCTGTCCGGCTCCGTGCTGACGTCGTACGTCGGCATCTGCGGGTTGGTGCGCCGCCTTTCGACCGACAGAGTGCTGCCTAGCTTTCTGGCCAAGACCAACGAGATGCGCGGCACGAACCACTACATCATCGGCGCGTACTTCCTGCTGTCCTCGAGCCTGGTGCTGGTGCTCAATGCCGACTCCACGATCATGAACGGCGTGTACACGTACGCGTTCCTGGGTCTGATGGCGCTGTTTGCGAGTGCTGCCATGCTGCTAAAGGCGAAGCGTCCCGAAATCCCACGCGATGTCTCTGCACCGTGGACGGTGCTAGTGCTCGGGTTTGTGATGGTGGTGGTTGCTATCTTCGCCAACCTGCTGGGTGACCCGTCCGTACTCATGTACTTCGCGCTGTACTTCATCGCGGTGGCCTTCGTCATGTTCGTGATGTTCGAGCGCGTCACGATTCTGCGTTGCATTCTGGCGCTCATGAAGAAGACGGCGCCGTCAACTACTTCCGCACTCGTGATACGCCCGAGGTGGAGCACACGGGAGCTCGAGGAGGCCGCACGATCGCGCGAGCTATCGTGAGTATCCGCAGCGCACCTATCGTCTTCTTCTGCAAGCGGCCGGACCTCACGATCATCAACAAGGTGATCGTGTATGTGCGCCGCAATGAGCAGACGCACACGCTTCGCATCGTGCACATGTTCTCGGACGAAGAGAGCGATGCCGCCGTTCTCAAGGCGTTCCGCAACTTGGCGGTGCTGTTCGACAGCATGTACCCGAAGATCCGCATCGATTTTGTGTCGGTGCAGGGCGAGTTCCAACCTGCCACGATCGAGTGGCTGTCCAAGAAGATGGACGTGCCGCGCAACATGATGTTCATCACGCAGCCCGACATGGTCTCGGCCGAGCGTCTGTCGGTGTCCGCGTCATTACGGCCTGAACTTTTAGTACGCACAACAACAATTTGTCGCCGCACATTTTGTCAACTTCAACTTGCGATTTCTGTAAAAGTAGCAGGTAAATAGTAATATTCACTATCGAAACGGGATAAAACGCAAAAACTGTGTCCATTTTACATATTCGCCATTTGTGAGGAGCTCATTTCAGTGGTGCGGACTACTGTCGGTTATGGGCGCCACGAGGCGGGCGCTGGGGCTCGAGGTCAAGTCGCTGCAGTATTTCATGAACCGGACGGCTGTGCTGAAGCAGTACCGGGAGTTCCTCCGCACCACGAAGCCGCTGGCCGCCGACGTGCGGCCAGACGTGCGGCGCCAGATCCGCGCGGGCTTTGACGCCTACCGCGACGAGGAGGACGAGCAACGCGTGAGTCTGTTGCTGCGGCAGGCGCGCGACCAGATGAAGATGGTGAGCGACCTGGTGGACACGGCGATGGCGCAGCAGCGCAGCGCTGCGAGCGAGCGGGACTGGAAGAAAGGCGAGTGGGCCACGAGCCAGCAAAAACCAGCAGCAGCTGCAGCAAATGACACGAAGGACACGTGGATGGACGCGCTGTTGGAGGAGAAAGACGGCAAGGAGGACGTGAAGGGCCGCGTGGGCACTGGCTGGCCCTGGAAGAGCGGCAAAGGCACAGACCAACTCGACCTGCAAGGCGTCAAGCGACGCTGACCCAGGGAGGGCACACGCTGCAGCCTCGTACAAGTTGCTGGGAGGATACTGCAGGCAGCTGATCTACGCGCATATAGATAAAACACGATACCAGTAGAGGGCGTGTGGTCTTGGATAGCAGCAGGTGAGGCAACGCAGCAGCGTGACAAACTGTGGCGCTGGTGTTAAATATTAAATGCTAGAGTACCTGAGCAAGTCGATCGTGCGACTATGACAGGCTCATCGGTTACTGCGTCAGACACCAAGTGGAAGAAGGCCGGACGTAGGCGAAATATGGCGTCGTCCCCAGTGCACGCCAGCGGCCAGACGGCTATTCTGAAGGTGCATGGCGTCGGAATGTACTAGCGACACATCGTTACGTGACCCTCTCTCGGTATAGTTAGTAACTAACCGCGTCAACGTTGCAGCATACGAAAATCATGCTCAACTCGACATTCACCACTGCGCCCGTGATGCCTTCACTGAACGAGAACCTGCTGCAAAGGGTACATACACATAGTATCTGTAAGTTGCAAATGCAACATTTGAAGACTAATGTGAGATTGATGCCGTCTGCAGGACGTGTTCGACTACGACTTTAACCGCGAGCGCATCTTCTTGGAGATCGCCGAGGCCGAGATCGCTGCAATGCGCAAGGCCGAGGACGAAGAGAAGGCGGCGGCGGCGAGCGAGAAGGACGACTCGGACGATGAGCTCGCTCGACAGGTATAGCGATGCTGCAGTCTGTATCAAGGTTCTTGATTCTTACGTCCGTCCTGTCCGTGCAGAGCGCGAAGCTGTCGTTATCGAGCAGCATCGGCAGCACTGGACAGCAGGACGGCACGCCCACCAAGCCGCGCAGTACCAGCGAAGAGGATGTAGCGGCCGCCATCTCGGCCTCTCTCCGCGAATACTAACGTCAATGTAGACAGACCAACCAATTCATCTCTCAATTCACAGAACACAGCCAAACTGTGGTACGTCATTGTATTTTGCATCTGTTTGCAGCTAAATTACCGCACGGGGTTGCTCGGATGCATCATGTTGTAGGCGAGCCAGTACAGGCGTCCGTAGTTGACGTACAGCTCGTCTCCTGGCTCGATGTCTCGCATCGCCACGACGTCGGCTTTGTCGTCCTCTGGACGTTTCTGGAAGTGCACATTGAAGCCTCCGCGATGTCCTCTGCAGTCGTTGATGTACCGAGCCAGAACGTTCGGACAATGCAGCGCGTCCACGTATTTGCCGTCGCCCAGCTTCATGAGGTACGACTTGTCCTTGAGCTTCCACGCGGACTCCTGGTTGGGCAGCACTACCCCCGTGTACTCGCAGATCGTAGAACCTTGAGTGTGGTGTCTGGTAGCGAACAACCCCTTCCCAGCCCCTGGGATATTCGAGTCACAAACTTCTACGCCATAGTCCTCAAGAGGTGACGCGTGCAGCAGGTAGTACGACCGAGGCACAAGTAGCTCGTCGTCCATCGAGATTGGTTGTGCCACACACGAGCTGAAGGTAGAGTCCTACCGGTATAGTGATTTTAACCGGTATCCAAACGGTATTTACTGGTGCCATATTGAGAGCATCCAATCGACCCGGAGGCACCATGACGTCCACGCGCAAGTTCTGCTGCGACGACCTGTTCCGCTTCAACAACGTCAATCTGGACGTGCTGACGGAGACGGTGAGGCTCTTGGCTACGTTGTCATGCAAGTTTCACCTCTCTACGACTTGAATTGACCGAGTTCTGCGTGTTTGTCCACACAGTACAACATGTCGTTCTACCTCCAGTATCTGTCCAAGTGGCCGGACTATTTCCTAGTTCAGGAGGACCCCAACAACACCGTCATGGGTTACAGTGCGTTACACTCTTCAAGCTGCTTCTTTTGAGCCCTTTGCGGCGTTACTTGGCTCAATAGTTCGCTCGAAATCATCCCCTCTACCTTTCTGTGTTTTTGCCCTACCTGCAGTCATGGGAAAGGCTGAAGGCCAAGGGACCAATTGGCACGGACACGTGACGGCGGTGACGGTTGCCCCGGAGTTCCGACGTCTTGGACTGGCCAAGAATCTCATGGACTACCTGGAGAACGTGTCGGTAGAACTCTACGACGGCTACTTCGTGGACCTCTTCGTTCGAGTCTCCAACTCGCTGGCCATCAGGATGTACGAGAAGTTCGGCTACTCAGTCTATAGACGCGTGCTCGGGTATTACTCGAGTGCAGAGGACGGGGAGGACGCCTTCGGTACGACGTTGTGGGGGTTGATTTGTGGTTGGTAGTTGCCGTATCTGATTCTTGTGCTCTACAGATATGAGGAAGGCTCTTCCTCGAGACGTCCATAAGAAGTCGATCATACCATTGCCGCATCCGATCACACCAGACCAGTTGTAGCCATCGAGGCCTGTACTTCAGAGTGAAGACTCTTGCGTCGGCAGGTACGCGTAGGAATTTCTTTGATGCTGCAATGAACGAAAACCATGAGGTTCCTGGGTGTAGTTTTGTGTGAGTTTTGTCTTCCATTGTTGACCCAAGACTCTTCCTTCACTTTGTCGAACTTTTATTCGTAGATACTCGTGCAGCGCAAGCTGTAAGTTGCTCAGAATGCTCACGACAATCTGACAAGATTGACTGATGAGCTGCCATGTGAACGCAAGAGTGCCATAGATAAATTGGTTCGGTTGCTGTCTCTTAGCTTTTTGTCCTCCAGGTTCCCGCAGTGTTGCCCCGAAGGTTGGAATCGCGCCTACACGTGACGCATATGACACAAATACTGTTCATTCTCGCTCTTGAGCTTTGATGACGAACGCACTGGGTGCGTGAACGATCGGGTCGTTCTCCTTGCGTTGAGGCCGCTTGGGAGGAAGGCCGCGCGGACGTGGAATATTTCCTAGCGGCATGAGCTTTCGACGAGTCTTGTCCGTACCAACGATCAGCGTGCTTTCTCTCTCTTGAATCTCTTCGGCAGGCATCGACGAGGATCGGTTATAGATTGTGAAGCCCGCCTTGGCAGAGGCGTTGTTCGGTGATGGGACTAACGGGGCCTCGTTTGTCGTCGAAGCATTCCTTGTTGCAGCTTCTGAAACCGGAGGAGGGGGAGGAGGAGGCATTCTCGGTCGAATTTGACGATCGGATGCAGCTTTCCTTTCAATCTGCTTGACCTCAGCACCCAGTCGATCTCTCCTTTGAACGCGTCCTCGCTCCAGCTCGGGTTTGTCCTTGGACGCATCCCACAACGAGTTGTTCACATTCCTGATAATCTGACGGATAGAATCGTAGAGATATCGTCCATTCGTCTTCAGGATAGCGCCCTGGAACCAATCCGACTGCACTCGGAGCACGATTTGCTTTAATCGCTTTTCCTCTTCAGTCAAACCTTTGCCATCGTCACTTTGGTCGTTCTTCTCGGTGGCGACCTGCATAGAGCTAGCGTGAGCCAAAATCTCACGGAGCACCACTCCACCTACGCGTCTCTCCTCCGACAACCGGTCGTTGATTCGTACCACGAACTCCATTGCCACGGTGTTCTTACTATTAGACACCACACGTTCCTTTTGGTGGCGACTACGTGAGTACTCATCGTAAGTGTGAAGTTTTATATTCTGCAGGGCACTCAAGTCACCCTTCCTGTCCTTGGCCATCAGTACACTCTCTCCGTACTTTGAAATCGCTGCCGATACCGTGAGCAAGTCCAACAACTCTTGCTGAGTGTCTGTATTACCCTCGATACAATGCAGCACCTTGGGGCTCACAATGTAGTTCACCCAAGCGTCCAAATGCTCTCGAGAGAAAGCACTTCTCGCTTGAATTTCCATTGCCATCTCGGGTTCGTAGCTCTTGAAGAAGTTGCGAAATCGGACGTAGCGTTCGTCGCTAACACGGCGAATCACCTTGGCTCGCTGGACACTGTAGGCGTCGACGTCGTGCAGGGTGAAGGTGGTTTTGTCCCCGGGTCGGCGACTGAGACTGGAAGTATCGCTGATGGACCTTTTCGTCCTCATGGACCCGTCGATAGTCGATCGGAATTCGCCGACATCTTCCGATTCCGAACGCGACACGAGAGTCGACCGACGGCCGGTCGGCATCACCGCCCTCCACACAACTGGGGCATGGTCCGACGCCGAAGGGAGCGACGAACTTCCGGCGAGCGTGTGTCGGCGATGCAGCGGCGGTCGGATGCCCGTGAAAACTTCGTCATCGTCGCAGATCACCTTCCCAGTCTCCGACATGATGGCGAATGAGGCACTTTTCGATCTGACCGATCGACCGACAGGCGAAGCGAGGCAAAGCACGCCACGGTGGACTTGTCCAACTGTTGGGCGTCTTATCGCCGCCCTCCCGCCGCCTATCCGGATGTCAACTTGGCATCTGACCATGCAATTCCAGCTGGTCAGTCGCACTGCGTTACCCCCGCCACACGCTTTCAAGGACTCCACAATCACCGAGCAAGCTGGCGATCAGTCGAGGAGTTTCGGCCCCACAACAGGCTGGACGTTCATCGAGAAGCTTCGTGGCGACGAGAAACCATGAATGATACAGGAGTTTCGTGAACTAATTCCACAAAATAATACATCAGGAGGAAGCTCCGACATCGCTGACACCCATCGATGTCGCCGTATTTCGGGCATTCCGATCTGACTCGATCGATGTCACATCGTGCATCGGCATGCCAGACATAGATTTTGGTTTGACAAGAGTTTCTTTTGTGCCCACCCGCGTGGTGCGCTGTTGACAGGAGAGAGCCGTCGCGGATGTGATGGACACCGCCGCCTTGAATCTTGTCGGCAGATCTCGATAGCCATCTGATTGAGATGGCTAGATGATCTGGATAAACCCAGCAGACGTTGACGAATTCGGATTCGGAAGACTGTATCACAGATTCACTCATGGCCGCATCGAATTCACAGTACTGCACCTTCCTACATGAATACAACCACACACTACGACACTACATGAAGCCCGCGACTTAATGAAAACGAACGTGAGAGCCTGTGAAGATCTCCCTGTCAGCACCAGAGCTAGCCGAATTGGTAGAAGGAGCGTCCGTATTCATCAATTGAGGCTTGTTGGCTCGAAATCGCATGCCAGCTGTACCATCCTTCTTGAGGCCGAGCTAGATTGGGAGCCTCTGCCTTCGTTTAGAGATCGGTTGAGGGCGGTATCTTCGACTTGGTCGTTTAACCGTGCTGTCCTTGACGCCTTCAACTGGGACTGCTGCAGGTTACAGGCACTGGTGGCTGGTGGCTAATAATTTAAGCCAATGTTCTGATCGTTGTGAGGCAAACCATTGCCAGCGCAACATCCACCACTAAAATGTCGAGAATGTTGCGTTCTTTCCGTTTGGGTTTTGATAAACCCAGGATGACACATCGCGGCGATTCAGGATATCATCACTTGGTGTAGATAATACCGTACTACATGTAGTACCATGACATCATTGCTAACGGTAGAATCATGGCTGAGGAGGACTTCATCGGAACCTTCCATGCCAT
The DNA here is from genome assembly GCA_001314375.1 of Phytophthora podocarpi. Classification (NCBI taxonomy): domain Eukaryota; phylum Oomycota; class Peronosporomycetes; order Peronosporales; family Peronosporaceae; genus Phytophthora; species Phytophthora podocarpi. The sequence goes on from LGSN01000068.1 coordinate 42,086, forward strand.
ACCTTCGACACATCGCATCTCCAGTAACCTCCTATTTCGGGATAATATTTATCTTGGATGCCAAACGATCTTCTCTGGATGAGGTCGAAGAGGCCAATTTAGCACACGCTAGTGCACCACTTCAACTCTTCAGAGTTTGCATTGATCGAGGAATGTCAGTTCCAAGCGTTTGTCACTACGGCATCTTAGCGCGTGTGTATGTGGATGGAGACGAATGGACTGAAGAAGCGAAATTCAGCAAAGGCTGCTTCAAGACGAACAAGACGGCGCCGTACAGAACCGACAAGGATCTACTACTTGCGTTGGGGGCGTCTCATCTCTTTATCTTTCGTCGGAAGCAACAACGGACGCGATCGTGTGTTTGCATGTCCCCGCCAGAACTCACTCTAGAAAGCAGCACGCAGCAGCGACTTGCAAGTGAATTCCAGTGTCCTCATGTGCATTCGTACGATGACTACGAACAATGGGCAGCTATCCAATATTCGGCCATCGTGCAGGTACAGCTCACGTTCAGAACAGTAACGACGTCCAGCGAGACTGGCAAAGGCAACAGTCTTGCAGCACGAACGAAGGACCTGGTCGTGGTGGTGAGGGATGGCAGCAGATTGTGGGTCGAATTTGAGCACAATTTGGGTCGAGGCGCGTTCTTAGATGCGCTCATGGCTGCTTCAGCCCCACACGTGACACTAGATTTGGATTATGCGGACTTGGCAAAGCACAACCAGGCTGAAAACGCGGACGAAGGCTCGTCAAAGGATGTTGCAGAGCCTACTGGGGACCAAACATCACCTCGGATGGTATTTGAATTCCAGCGGGCAGCGTCTCGTTTGGCAGTGATGCTCGCTCTCGAGATAGACGCCGAGGACCTCGACGTGGCATTGTACGGTGAGACTGAGCATGCGACTGTGTCCTCGCATAGTCTTTCAAGCGCTTACATCAGCTCGGATCAACCTACGGTGAGTTTTACCTTTCGACGAGAAGCTTTACGTAAGGCGATAGAGACCAGAGTTCAATTGGCGCTGCAACTATCGAGCGACGTGGAACTAGACAACCCTCAGTGCCATTTTCTACTTGGTACAGCAATGGAGTTGTCGCATGTATTAGATGAGCCGGACTTGTACGCTCTGACGTGGCTGGTCAGCGGATTTATCAACCTCCAACGTGCGTCGATGGCAACGCCAACAGGCTCAACGAAGCTGGCTCAGTCTCAACTGGAACACGCGATTAAAATTGCACGTGAGCATTCATTCCGCCTTCTGCTAGCTCTATCGTTAGCGTGTTGTGGCGACTTGCATCGTCTAACTACGCAACAAATACCCATTGGAAGAATGCTGCTTATTGAAGCAGCGAGACTGATGCCCACAAATTTACTGGACGTCGTCGGTAAAATGCAGCTCCACAACAAGATCCACCAGCTTGGACTCGCCATGTCACCACGGAAGGCAACAGAAATACAAGATAAAAGCGTTATCGACCTGTGGAAAGCTCTGTCGACGGCCATGTCGAGTCCACCGTCAACATCGCGAGATAACGCCCAGTACACGTTACTGCGTCCTGTGATTAAGAGCAGCACTGAGCGCTCGCGCTACTGTTTCGTTGAAGTTTACGCTGCGACCGGCGCCGCTAACTTTTCTACTAGACTTTTGCGTCTACGTGTGTACGTCACAGAACAGGCGACTTTCGAGTGGCTACGACACGAGATCGCTCAGCGTTGCAACGCTGTCCCAATGTTTGAACTTGAGGACGATGACGAATCGTCAACGATTACGGAAGTCGCGGGCTTTTATGACTCGACGAAGAAGAAGAATCAATCGATGATCCCGTGGAACTCTCGCATCGTCGACGCCGTCCACCTAGACGGGCACATTCTCCAAGGCGTTGTGCTCCAAACAGCTAAACCGGAGACGCAGTCACCCAAATCTTCACCGAAACTCAATCTTCGACCTGCTCGACCGCCAATTGTTGCAGTGCGATGTTCCAAGTGCAGCAAACAGATGCAACTGAAGGAAGTGGAGACACATTCCGAGGTGTGCAGCTAGCTAACAACAACACTTCAAGTTGAAGTTGCCTTTTTAAAAATGTGCACCACACCACATCGGGTATTTTACACCAAATTAAATTTTGCTTTTGCGTCCTGGCGCCATCGGCTAAAATGGCGCCAACATCCGTGGTACGTCCTAGATCCTTTGCTACGCGCGCCTCTCCTGCGTCTCCTAGTGACGGCCACTTGCCGAACACAGCCGAATCATGTAGCTGATACTCTACTCTTCAATTCTATCCCTGTTTTTGTCTCCACTTCTCTCTACAGACCGCGCGCCGCTCTGTCGAATACACGCCGACGTACCAGCGCTTCGTGCTCAAGCAAAAGTCGTACGCGCAGCAATTCTCGCACATCTACGTGAGTCGGTTGCAGCAGCTTCGGGATGTAGTGGTCGACCAGGTCCAGGAACACACTGGCGGACGCGTGCCCGTGCTGGCCAAGGTCATCGACCTCAAGGCCGACGGACAGGAGTGCGTCCTGATCGGCACTCTGCTCAAGGTTTTAGAGGCCAAACCGGACCTGTTCGACGCCCTAGCCAGTGAGTCGGGTGTCACGCCTATCGAAAAGGTCCTGAAGCCCTTAGCCACCAAGGACGACGAGCTGTTGCTGGAGGACGAGAGTGGACGTGTGCAGCTGGTGGGAGACATCGACGTGGCCAGGTTCGTCACGGGTGTCGTCCTGGGAGTCCGCGGCCGCGTGCCGCAGGGTGGAGCAGGAGGAAAGTTCCATGTGGACGAGGTCTACGTGCCGTCCTTCCCGCCCCAACACCCTCTGCCGGAGAGACAGGAGAGTGAGTACGTGGCGTTGGTGTCAGGTCTCGGCATCGGCCGGAACACGGACAGCCAACCGCTCCGGAACCACGTCCTGGTGGACTATTTGGCCGGGCGACTGGGAGATGAGAAGGAACGGGAGTTTGTAGCCAAGATTGTAAGGACAATAGTGGTGGGAAATGTCCTGGAGGTGGACGAGGGCGAAGTTCAGGTGCCGACGATCAAACGGAAAACGGCGGAGCAGCTCGCTCTGGAAGGAGAACCATTAAAGAATGCTGACGAGCTGGTGTCCACGTTAGCGGCGGTCATGTGTGTGGACTTGATGCCGGGCGCGTCGGACCCAAGTAACTACACTCTACCGCAACAGAGTTTCCACCCGTGTCTGTTCCCGCGCAGCTCGCATTTCAAGTCTTTCCGATGTGTCACGAACCCGTACGAGGCGCAAGTTGGGGGTGTGCAATTGTTTGGAGATGCTGGACAGCCGCTGCACAGTATGCTGCAGTGTACACTTCCTAAGAGCATGGCAACAGACAAAGAGGAGCAAGAGCAGGAGCGTGCGCTGGACTACCTGCAGCGTTGTGTTGAGTGGCGTCATGCTGCTCCGACTGCTCCTGATATTTTGGCGTGCTTCCCGATGGCGAACGATGACCCTTTCATTCTTGAAACCTGCCCACACGTGTATTTTTCGGGAAACCAGCCACGCTTTAGCACACGCCTCGTCAAAGGTACAGATAATTGTTCGCTGCAAGAACTAAACGATGTCTAACTCTGTGCTGTACGATGCGACGTGTTGAACAGGAGCTAAAGATCAACAAGTGCGACTAATCACCGTACCTTCCTTCAGCGAGACGTCTACGATCGTGCTGGTAGACCTCAAAGACCTCTCATGCTTTCCCATTACAATTGGGGCATGAACAATAGACAACGCCACGGGATGACATGAAGAAACCAGGACACCACCAGTTGACGGGAACCGAAGGTAGGACTTGGGCTAACCTTCAACATGACACGCAGATCCTATCCTAGTCCAGGATAGGTGTTTGCGGAGTTTTACCAGTTCTCATTGACACGAACACGTCAAGTGCACTTCCTATTGGTTTTTCCACACTGTACAGCCGGCATTTGGGGTCAGCAGGTCGCTCGTATGGGTCCAGATCGTCTCCCCGTCCAGAGGATGCATCCTGCCCAGCGTTAAGAGGTCTCGATCTCCACTTTTCGATTTGGCATCGACCCACCAAAGGCTTCAAGACACCAGCCAACTTTACGCCACGATGCCGACTCCTGAGGAGCTTCTGGCCGTCGAACGCATCTTGGCCGAGGACTTGGCCACTGCGCTGCGCTCTGATGCCGAACGTCCGGTGGTTGTTGATGTGCGCAATGAAGACTACGAGTTGCTTGGTCACATCGTTGACGCAGAACACTTGCCCTCGGCTACGTTCAAGGAGGATGCCGACGTGGACGCCCTGGTCGCCAAGTTCGGGAGCAAGGAAGAGATCATCTTTCACTGTGGTCACAGTAACACCCGAGGTCCGACGTGTGCTCTATGCTTCATCGAACGAGCTGAGGCTGCTGGTGTTAAGCCACACGTCCGTGTGCTTGCAGGAGGATTCGCAGACTTTGCTCAGGTGCGTCGTTGTAAATGCTTCTCAATTTTCGAGAACCACGAACTAATTGTACTGCTTGATAAAGAAATTCGCCGACTCTGAGGATCTCGTGACGCCTCCCACACAACCAAAGGACGAGATCAAGTAATGCCTCGACTTCATACGGAGAACTCTAAGACATCTTGCAGGTAACACAAAGGTGGTTTCTGCACTAGTTGTAACAAGAAACTTTACCTACCACATTTAGGTCTTGAGCAGCGTCAGCAGCATGTCCAGCAACGCCAAGTTGCTTCAGTTGCATGAAGAAGCAGCTTACTTGAGGTTGTGCTTCAGCAGCCAGAGTCCCCAGTTCACGGAGAAATCACCGAAGGCCTCCACAGAGCCTAACGGGTGCGAGTCCTCAGGGTACCAAAGGAGTTGCGTCCGCACTCCATAGCTTGCAATGGTAGCACGGTACTCCAAGCCTTGGTTGGGCGGCACACGCTTGTCCTTTCCGCCCAGTCCAAAGAGCGCAGGCGTCGTGACCTTACTTAAATCGTTGCTCACGGGTGAGTGCTGCCACAGTTTGCTGAGGATCGCTAGACGTGCTTCCGGGGTCAAAATTGGGAGTTCGTCCTTGGAATTCTGCAGCTTCTGAGACGTATGAATCGACTCGAACCGCGTGATGCCTGCACATGCGAGACCCCAGTCCTGGATGTCCGAAGTGTAGAACACGCTCGACATGTTGGTCACTGGGTTGCGAGTTACCATGGACTTGTAAAACCCCGGGAACTGAGCAATGAGGTGCGTGACGAGGAAACCACCGTGGCTGCCACCCGAGCAGTGCACACGGGACTTGTCCAATGAAAGCCCCAGTCTCGAACTCTTCTCCAGTAGGTAACACAACGTGTAGTGGCAATCGTACACATCCTGCGTCCCGACCTTCCCAATCAAGGATTCCAGCGCCTTGATCCCGAATCCTGTGCTACCTCGGTAGTTCACGGTAACGATGGCGAAACCCAAAGCAGCCCAGAAATCGCACATGTTTCGGTACATGACGGGCGAGTTGCCGTGCGGTCCACCATGCAGCTCTAGGATGACGGGGTAGCCGTCAGATGGTGGGGAGCTACTCGGCAGCATCACAGTAGCTTCGTAGTCACTTGAGCTAGAAACTGACGGAATTAGCAGGTCTTTCAACACTGCGGGAGTGTCAGGAAGCTTCTTCTTCGCAGCTGGCTCATCAGACACAGACGTCGGGATGGAGTACACTTCCCAGCGCTTGATATACTCTGTGGCTCCTTGCTGATCATCGATGACAATCGGCGAACCCAAGTGCTTTCCAGTCGCTGCATCAATGTGCACGAGGTAGACGCTAGCAGGACGCGTAGGGGACGACACCATCACCAAGAAGTAGTCACCTTTCCGGTCCAGTACTGTTTCAATAGCAACACCAGAACCTTCGACATACTCTGGGGAGATTAAGCTTCTAGTGGCGACATCGACGTACTTCCATACTAGGCGAGAGCCTACCTGCGTCACCACATAAATGTACTTGCTGTCCGGTGACCAAGCGTTTTCACCCAACGAGCCAATGAACAGTCCGTTAAAAGCCTTGGTGACGTCGAGTACAGACGCGTCAGGCTCGTCCTTGATGGGTATCACCGTCGACGTCTGCTTCGTAGCCCAGTCCGTCACGCACAAGAAGCTGCACGTGCCATGAGTGGCGATATCTCGAGTGGCGAGGAACGCCAGTTGCTTGCCATCCGGTGAGAAACGCGGATTCCTCATAGTTCCGATAGTCTTGCTCTCTTCATCCTGAGGAACTATCTCCAGCTTCTTCACCACATTCTTAGCTTGGTCCTCCTTGTCCAGCACTACGTGGTACAGAGCAATCGGACGGTTGTAGCAGTAGATGATGCCCAGTCGCTTCGGATTGTCCGTCTCGGTAGCTGCAAACACCAGCTCGTTATCACCAGGTACGAACGCCAAATCGGCACACGTCAAATTGGCCGGTACACCTTTCACCTCGTCAATTTTCCCCGTCGCCAACGTTGCCAAGAAAATTGACGCAGTCTTTTTCCCTTCATACTGCTCGCCCCAATCATCTTCATACTCGAACTTGGTTCCAGGAAGTGCCGTCGCCGTCTCGTCCTTCTCTTTCTTCTCCTTTTTATTGTTTACAGTTTCCCAAAATGCAGGAGACTCGGCCACTTTTTTCTCGGCGACGTACGCAATCGTCTTCTCATCGTGAGACCAGGCGATGCCGCCTTCACGTTCTCCCAGATAAATGGCTCCGTGCAGCGTCTTGGGTGCCTTGAACGTGGATACCAATTGGTTGTCTTCAAACACTATCACCCATAACCACAAAATACCCAAATAAGAACTTAAAAAGATTCCATGAAAAACAAAAAACAAAATCAATATTCTACCACAGAAACCCCCCTGGGGGATTGCGTCCCCCTTCCCAATCTCGACACTGAGAGTCACCACGCGCTTGGAAGAGGGCGAAACACTCGTGTAGTCGCCGGTCCAAGGGGTGGGGAAACCCGTGACGAGAACCTTTGGCTGCGTCTGAGTCACGTGGTGCACGTGGTGCTGCACCTGGTACTTGTGCGTCACGTTGTTGACCAGATCCGTCTTGCCCCAGACCAACTGGACGGAGGCCGAGCCGGACACGTCGTCAACGGAGAGAAACCCGCTCACGAGGGACTTGGAACTGGCCACCACGTGGGCGAAGAGGTCGCTCACGCGCTTGTGCTCTGTTGCTGCATCGGATGTCGCCATGATATCGGATACTGAAATGGAGAAAAGGGAACTATCGTCATATTGAGAGCGGATGATGACCAATCAGAGATTAGATATCATTGAAGTCACGGATGTGTATACATGTAGTACACAGCACAAGGCAGATAGATACCTAAGCTGGAAGCACAAGAATTCTAAAGTATCAATGTCTCGTGATACATGTAATAAGCTTTTGCTTGCGTGCATGTGAGCTGCTGGTCTACCCAGCTCTTCGTAGATTAAGACATGTCCAGCAATAAATGTGAAACCTATCAACTTGAAGCTGTCTTCAACGTGGAAACTCAAAGCAGAACTGACTGACTATTGGGTTCTTTGGTTGATGAGCGCGCTAACGTTAAACTAATCCGTGCATCATGCACCTCTGCATCCCGCTCACTTTGTTTGATTCCCCAAGGCACGACAAGTGAACCTACCAAGAGCATCCATCTCCTCAGGGTGCAGTTCGGCTAGTCGGATTCAACGAATCCGATGTGCGAGAAAAAAAAGTTTTATAAGTATCTGCATCACTGTAGTCTCGCCAAGTCTAGCGTCCGCACTAGTGCCTACGAGTCCTGTATTACGATGTCACTGCTTCGTGACGAACACAGCGTGCAAGTTGCAGGGATGCAACGCGTGGAGCAGACCTAAACGGCACCACCGCGAGAGTTGCTGGTAAGGATCGCCCGACTACCGTTGTCAGGGCGACCACCGGTCGTGGGCGCACTGCTCACGATGGCACCAGGACGACTCTGCGCAACACTGGCCGACTCGTTCTTCACCGGCGTAGCGTTCTTAGCATTCTTCACCGGCGTTGCATTCTTAGCCGGTGTTGCGTTCTTCACCTGCGACCCGTTCTTCTCGGGAGCAGCGTTCTTCGTCTGCGTCTTGCTCTTCAGAGCGGCCTCCTTCTTGACCTGCACATTGGTGGCCGACTTCACAGTCACAGGCGCCGGCGGAGGAACTTGCGACCACTTCTCAGCCTCCACGGGTAGGCTCTTCTTCACGTTCTGCGTTTGTACACCACAGGCTGCGCTGTTCTTCTTGGCAGGCTGCTGCTTCGGACGCTGGGCCTCCTTCTGCGGCGTTGCACTCTTGACCATCGCGTTCGGTCGCGGTCGGATGTTCTTCGCCTGCAGCGCGTGCTTGTCCTTGGCAGCCTCCCACACGGCCACGCCACCGGCCTGCTTCAGCTGCGTGCGGATCGTGTCATACAGGTGCTCGCCGCCGAGTTGCTGCATGGCCTCTTGGAACTTGTCCGACTGCGCCTGTCTCGCCATTTGCCGGAGCAGGTTCTGGTGGGTCTTGGACCAGTCATCCGAGTCCGCCGCAGCGGAGCCGAATGCAGGCTGAAGACCCTTGGTCATCGGCGTCAGTACGAGGTGCGCATTGCTCTCGTGGGTCAGGATCTCACGCAGGATCTGGCACGCGGCGCGCTTCTCCGGCGCCAAGCCCAACACCAGACGCAGCAAGAAGCTCAAGCCCACCATCTGTGGTACGTGCTGCTTGGAGCGCAGACTGCTCGTGCCGAAGCGCGCACCCACGACGTAGTCCATCTCGCCAAGGTTGTCCCTGCGAGCTAGCTCCTGCTCACCGTACTTGGTGAGTGAGGCCGACACCATGAGCAGTGCCATCAGCGCCTCCTGGGTCTCCTGGATCTCCTGGATGCAAGCCAACGCTTTCGCGTTCAAGGTGCCACGCACCCACTCGTCCACCTGCTCGCGCTTGACGCCAGCCTTGCCGTTAATCACTCCTGCTGTCGCCGCGTCATTAGCCGCAAAGAAGTTGTGGAACTTCTGGAAGCGCTCGAAGTCGGTCTTGCGGATCTGCCGGGCTTGCTGGACGCTCGACGCGGTCAGGTCACTCAGCGCGAGCGTCTTGGTGGTCTTAGTTGTGTTTGGGTTTGTATTGGCATTTTTGTTTGTGGTCTTGGCGTTATTCGCGTTCGCGTTCGTGTTTGGGGTCTTGTTCTTGTTGGCGTTCACGTTCTTGTCGGCAGTAGCGTTGGCGTCGGAGTTCTTGCCGTTCTTGTTCGTGTTTTTGCCTGCCGACTGCACATCGTGCGTCGGAGCTGCTGGGACAGTGGTAGTGGCTTTGGCTGCCTGCGTCGCCTCCGCCGTCTCCTTGGCGCTGGCTGGCATCACCGGTGCATTCGTGGCTGCGTTGGCGTTGTTGGCCTTCTGTCGCGATGCGGACTTCGTCATTCTCGGAGTCTAAAGCTTGGGTGGGGTTGGTCTGTTGGTTGCTGGCTTGCTGGTCGAATGCGAAGTGAAGGAGCAGGAATACACGATCCGATGGCCCAGCATCGCTTCAATGCTCCCTACCCTTCGGCCCGAAACCCGTCTTTAACCCGAGCTCCGCCAGAGTCTTGCAGTCGCGTTTAGTGGGTCTGCGTGGGCAGGTTTAGGATGGCTAGGACCACGCGTGACCGGTACGTTGGCTGAGATGGTGGAGCAGTCCGAGTCCGAGGATAGAACACAGCAGGTGGCACTATTTAAGTTGAAGTCATTTCTCATGTGGCGTGCCGTCAGTGTGAAGCACTGGAATACAACCACGGTTCTCGCGATCGGATGAGTTTCGGGTGCTGTTTCGTGATATAATAAGCTTTAGCTTGCGTGCGTGCGATCCACAAGTTAGTAAGCTTACATAGTTACCTGGTCATGGGGCTTTTTGGTCAATACACGCGATAAATACAGCAACAAATGGGAAATGGGAAAAGGTATCAAGTTGAAGTTAACTTCAACTTGGATTTGGATGAGCAAAACCTCACGCGAAACTGAGTGGTAGGAAGGTTCTCTATAGTTTTGAATTGAAATACATCCAGTTAAAGGTCGCAAATTCATGTAAGGTGATGCTGTTCGCACAACACAACAACCCCCAACGCCCCAACTTGGTTGGCACGGATCAAAGAGGACCTTGGTCGCTTGAATTTTTTTTTATCGACCTCTGCACTGGAAGGAAAATCTGCATTGCTCATTACAGAGACTTACTCATTCTGATGGTGCTGCTGTGTAGCATCACAGCTACTGCAAGGCAATAACGAATGCCTTGGTAGCACCGTATTAATAACCATATTTTTTCAATCATATCTCAAGCGTGCACATCCCACCCGAATAAAGTGAGAGATGATAAAGAAGAAGGCTAACGTAATTTACGAGTCGTAAAGTAAAGCGTCATCGCCATTGGCGATTCGCCAACCAACTACTGTACAGTTGTGCACCTCGTTTTCGGCACCCATATAAATTCATACCCTTGAATATTCTATATATCATGGTGGTTTTTATACGTCAATTAAACCTATAATGTGCAATCACCTGTGATGTTTGATTCAGTCCACCCCTGCCGAAAGCGAGGTGCACAACTGTATAACATGACCCGGCACTCTCCTTTTAGTGCGTAACTCCAGCACAAGAGAGGACTCGTTTTCAGCGCAACGGCCGTAGAGGGCCAACGCATTCGCCATTGGTGACGATTGGGTAAAACCATTCACCCAGTACATAGGGGTAGGTAATCACTCTGATTGGCTAGCAGTTCATTTCAGTGATCTAAATAGTGACATCAAGATATGTTCGGAATCCCGATCCAAATGGTTGCGCCGGATACCAAGAGGTCCACTTGGTCGAGTCGAGCGTGCGTCGACGTGCCACTCAGCCACTGTCGCTTTTCCCACGGACTCGACTTGTGCTGCAGACGTCGCAATGCTGCGCAATGCAAAACCGTCCGATGCCGACGTCCCAGCGGCAGCAGACGTAGCTCTGAACGTCCAGGACGGTCCGCAGCATCACAACGACATGCCCAAGAACGCGACGAAGGCGACTGCAGCTCCGCCGACCAAAGTTCTGTTCCTGGACGGCGCGCGCGGCCTCGCAGCCTTGATGGTCTGCACGTCGCACTCGAAAGAGTACATGGCCGATATCGACCTGGGCGCTATCGCAGTGGACTCGTTCTTCGTGCTCTCGTCGTTCCTGTTGACGTGGCTCTTCATGAAGAAGAGCATTCGACTGCTGGCACAAGGCGCGAGCGTCCGCAAGTGGGGATTCACGCTGGCCGACTACTTTTCCAAGCGGTTCTGTCGAGTCTACCCGTTGTTTGCATTGACGACCATCGTGGTCTGGCTGCTGCCCGCCGCAGCCAAGACTCGCTACTATCTGATCCAAAAGCCAGAGGACTTTGACCTGTTCAAAGTGCTGACGTTCGAGTTCGACTACCGCTATTTCGTGTTCTGGACGTTGCCACTCGAGATCACGTACTACTTCTTCATCCCGGTGTTTGTGCTTGGCGTGCTGGCGTTACATCGCTTCTGGTTTGTCCCATTCTTCCCAGCGTACTACTGGGTGGTCAATGAAGGCTGGTACGAGTTCCGAACGAGCCACATGGAGCTGCGCCCGCACTTCCCGACGTTCGTTGCCGGCTCGATGGCTGCAGTTATTTTCGTGAAGATCGACACGTGGATCAAGACGACGGGGTTTGAGTTCCGAAAGCACCACGTGTTCACAATTCGAGTTGTCGAGTACATGACGATTGCCGTGTTCCTCAGCACCACTTTTCACGGTCTGTTCTTCCACTGGGTGCACGAGAACCCGGCACCAAAGGAAAAGGGCTTCTCGTTTATCAGCGTGCCATTGACGATGATCTTTGTGATCGAGATGATCCTGCCATCCTGTGTGTCCGGTATCTTCGAGTGGAGCGTGTTGCGCTATTGGGGCAAGATCAGTTTTTCGGTCTACTTGCTGCATAGCTTCGTGCTGTACGCGCACGTGATCGGCTCCCAACCTAACTGGTATGACAAGGTGTTTTCTCGTTTCGCGTTGATCCTGCTGCTATCGACGATTTCCTACCACTTAGTGGAGTATCCGTCGCAGTTGCTGTCGCAGCGAATCACCAAGGCGCTTGCAGAGCAAGAAAAGAAGGGCTCTGGCGGCGTGGCAACTTGCCTGAGTGGCTGGACGAACCCGGCGCGAGTGCTGGCAAACCGATTGGCTTGGGTGCAAGAAGCTAAGTCCTCCGGAGCGCTGAAGGACGTGGTGTTCAAGATAAGAAGCAGCTCCATTTCGGTGGGCAAGTCGCACGAGTCGATGGCGTGAGAGGTGCATGTGTGTATCTGTGATGTCCGTTGTAGGAACAGCTTACTGCTTGGAAGGCGAACTGCCATCCCACACGTAACTTGGTCCAATGTGTAGATATTATATAACAACAACATGGTCGTTCTTGCAGCGAAATTTGCTGAGACTACCTCGATTGAGCCGGTACTTTACAGTAGTACGACTTACGTGTCCAAATCGACTAATTGTCGATGTCACGCATGGCCGACAGTAACGTTCTCGTTGGCAGTGAATGAAGCAGTGGCAATACATGTACATGTACTCTTTCTTAGGCTAAAGACTCGTAGCAAACGCCTCTACTCCCGTGCGTAGTGATCGACATCCTGATGAGGTGTTGGTTTGCTCGTCAATTCCTTACTGAAACTAAGTTAGCTTGGCTCGTCAACCTTACTTGATCGCTGCTGGGATCGCTTGGGAATTCCTGCACGGACAAACCACTCCGAGCCACAGATTGCAGCAGATGCGGGGCAAATTGCCGCAGACTGTCCCAACACAAGCGCCCTAAATACATCGTCTGATCGACCCCATCCCGCGCGCTCACTCCTCTCAACGATAGCGTCAACTTTGGATCTAATATAAGCGTACATCGAGTATAACAGGTGCTACTTGTTCGTATTTGTATTACTAGTATAATTATACAGTATCGTTTACTACCAGTTATTAGTTATGCTGTTTTGCGGTGCTGGTGCTGTATGAACGGTAAAGACGGCAAATAAACTTGGTTTTTGTATGGGATACCTGAACACGCCAATCCCGAGATAGCCGTTTGCTGAAGCCACATACATATCATGCATGGGCCATGGCTTCCGAACAGCAAAGCGTGACACTTGGCATTTCGTCCAGCTCGACCGAACCCCCTGTAACGTCTCAAGATAATCAACCAGTGCACCTACATAGTCAGTAAATAATAGGTTAAGAAATGCTGCGCACCCACGGACCCGCGGAGAATCATGACGCCTCCAGCCCCAGCACAGTAGCGGCTGACGACGTGGCTGTGAACATGCAATCGGTGCCGGAGGACGAGCCACTACTGACTCAGGACGAACAGGACAAGGACAATCAGAAGAAACCTGTGAAGGCTAAGAAGGCGGCGGTGGCGGCCGCCCCCGCTACCAAAGTGCTGTTCCTGGACGGCGTGCGTGGCCTGGCCGCCATGCTGGTCGTCACGCAGCACTCGCACGAGTACATACAGGACTTGAACTTGGGCGCCGTCGCGGTGGACTCGTTCTTCGTCTTGTCGTCGTTCTTACTCACGTGGCTCTTCATGAAGAAGAGCATCCGCATGCTCAACCAGGGGGCGGGAGTCCGCAAGTGGGTCTTTGCCCTGGCCGACTACTTCTCGAAACGGTTCTGTCGAGTCTACCCGTTGTTTGCATGCACGTGCATCGCACTATGGTTCATGGACGGCGAGGACAAGAAGCGCTACTTCTTGGTCAAACAGCCAGAGTCCTACGACCTGTACAAGACCCTCACGTTCGAGTTCGACTACCGCTACTTCGTCTTCTGGACTCTACCTCTTGAGATCTCGTACTACTTCTTCATTCCGGTATTTGTATTGGGGACACTTGTACTGCGCAAGTTCTGGTGGGTGCCCTTCATCCCAGCGTACTACTGGGTGGTCAATGAAGGCTGGAGCGAGTACCGAACGAGCCACTCGGAGCTGCGTCCTCATATCCCGACGTTCCTGGCTGGATCGATGGCTGCCGTGCTCTTCGTCAAGCTCGACACGTGGATCAAGGCCAGCAGATTCCAGTTCCGCTTCATTCACAAACTCATCCTCCGTACGATTGAGTTCTCGGCACTTGCTGTGTTCCTCAGCATTGCCTTCCGTGGTTTGTTCTTCATTTGGGTGCACGAAAACACAGCGCCAAAGACGCCTGGATTCCCGTTTATCAGTGTTGTTGTGACGACGGTGTTCGTGTGCGAGATGCTCCTGCCGTCGCCGCTGTCATCGATGTTTGAGTGGAGCTTCCTGCGCTACTGGGGCAAGATCAGCTTCTCCGTTTACCTGTTGCATAGCTTTGTCCTGTACAACAAGAGTGTCAGCTCCCAGCCGAACTACTACTGCAGGATGTTTTCCCGATTCGGGTTGCTCTGTATGCTGGCTACGACATCGTACCATTTGGTCGAGTATCCGTCCCAGTTGCTGGCACAGCGTATTACCAAGGCTTTAGCTGAACAGGAGGCGAAGGGATCGGGCGGTTTGACAGTGTTCTGGGGCGAATGGGCAAACCCGTCGAAGGTGCTGGCTGAGCGGTTGGCATCAATGCAGGAAGCAAGCGCATCTGGCAAGTGGGTGCAAGGGCTTGGCTTGAAGAATACGACACCAGCTAAGGAACAGCCCCACGAATCAGCGGCGTAAGCGGTGTAGATTGCGATGCGGGTAGATTCACCCCGCTGTATGTTGTGCTTCAACTTGTACTAAAGCAATGAATTCACTACAATGCTTGTTGCCTGCCCCACACCAATCTTCTCAACACACATTGCTGAAGCAGATTCGGAATGACAAAAGAGTTAAGTTTACAGGAAATGTGAAGGAATCAGCTAGGTAATTACTTGGTAGCGCTGGATACAGTCACTAGTCTATAAGACGGGAGTTCTCGAGTACATTCTTCTGTTGGGACGCGGAGCATGCACAGAGTGCTGCATTCAGTTGGACTCGCCACGTGATCGTCTGTCGGCCTTGTGTCTGAGCATGCACGTAATGAGGTGCTGCTGAGGCATACTTAGTCTACAAGACGCTTGGCTCAAAAAGCTTGCTTCTTGGTCGAAAGCATGGACGCCCAATGTCTAAGCATGCACATAATGAGTTGCAGCCTTGAGAGGGTGAGTCGCCTGATACTTCCTTCGTTTTTCAAAGTCTTCAGTGGCAACGCAAGCAGGACTCAGCGTGCGCAGCATCTGGATCCAGCTCCACACGTCAAATTCAGGAAACCTCCTCGCCCCGATGCCATGTATGAACACGCACGCAATGAGGTGCAGTTCAGACACGACATACAGCACGATTCGGCTACGAAAACTTGACACCGACTTCCACTGCCCACTCAACATCCAAAGCCAAAGCGTGCACGCAATGGGGAGATGCCTAGGCATGTCCTTTAAGAGGGCTGCAAATGTCGTTTTTGCGAAGCTGGAACCCATTGGACCTGGTGTCTACCGCACATGTAGCTGACACAGTCCGTCGAGTAAGCTGGAAACGTTGAATACGCCTGCATTGCCCGATAAGCACCTAATGCTCCTGCGCACGTAATGAGGTGCAGCATTCGCGAGGTATGTCGTACAGGCAGCTAGGCTGGTCTTGCGTTGGTGTATGCATGAGCGTACTTGTGATGAGAAGATGCGCATGCATGTTGGAAATCTTGACTTGGGTGTGTACGTGCAATGGTAGAGCGCGGATGAAATGAGATGCGGCTCTAGCACGAAGAGGAGCTTCTTGATCCGAAGAACGGGTAGCTTGAGTTTCCAGGACCTCAGGCGAGCAACGCACGTAATGAGGTGTGTGCAGACACAGGAGTCGTGGATCTTGACGGGAGGCGCGTTGCACATGCAAGTATACACATGCATACAGATGATCTTTGGTCTTGAACGTCTTGGTGAAAATCGTAAAATTCACCATTTACCCCTCCATCTCAAGTGTGAACAAGAGAGAAAAGAGAGGTGCGTTGGTGACGACGCTAAATAGGCTATTCTAATGCCCCGCTTGGAGACATGGAACACACGGAAGATGTAGAAGTACTGGACTGTAGCTGCATGACAGCGGTCTTGGATGCATAGCAACAAAACAAGAAAACGTGAGTCCACCACCTCCACTGAACTGTATGGCGATGACAAGCTCACTCAGTACCTAGAAAAACCGAATGGCGACAGAAGTCGAGAGTCCTGCCACAAAGCGTTCGCGCTGCTGATACTCGTATGAGCGCGTGTGCTCGTTCACATAGAGATGCGTAATATCCTGCAGCGGGATCCGCTTGGGCGTCGCACTCTTTGATACCTTGACAGTCTTTTTCTGCTTGGCGTCTGCCGTCACCTTGGTCTGCTTCTTGCTCTTCTTCGTCTTCTTGACCTTCTTGGCCGCCTTCTTAGCAGATATCTTGGGCTCCTGCGTCTTCTTCACGGGCGTCATAAACTCCTCCTGCTCCTGCTTTGCTTCAGCCTCTTGCTTAGCTGTAGATACCTGCTCCTGTTGCTGCTCCTCCTCCTCTTTCTTCTTGGCTGTTGGTTCGTCGTCCTTGGCTGCTCTCTGGGTCTGCTGCTTCTTGGCATCTCTTTGCTCTTCGTTGCCGTCGTCAGAAGCTTCTCGTCGGCGCTTGAGGTTACGACTGGAGGCTACGCCGCCATCCACTCTGGAGTTGCTGCTGCTGCGTCTCGGGGGACGTGGAGGCGTCCGCGACGGCGTGGAGACTCGGGAAGATACGGGCCGCGTGCGCCGACGGATGACGTAGCCGTAGTTCTCCTTGTTGGCCTCGTCCAAGTACTCGAACTCGCGGTAGATGAGAGGCAGCAGGTGGTCTAGCATGGTAAACTTTGCTCTATTGACTGTGGAGTCTTTGAATGCGGAATGCGCGCGCGGCGACTTGAAATCGAGCGCCAAAACCGAAAAGCTCGATTCCCGCCAAAAGCTGTTCAAGCGGGAGAGTCACCGGTATTGGTGTCGGTATCGGATGCTCATAAAAGTGACATGTCACTATGACTGTGACGTGGCAAGCGACGTCACGCGCGACTCTTCGTGAGCAGCAGATGGCCACTCTCTTCAAGCACATCGTGTGCTGCTCCTGCCTGCTGCTGCTCGAGCTCGTGCTCGTGCTGAGCATTGCCGAGCACAGGCATCCGCACTGCAGATGCCGACACGTGTGGCCAATTTGGCGCAGCTACAACGCGACGGCCGCAAGCAAGTTTGATTGTGTCGGCGCTGGTGCACTGTAAACGGTGGACGACAAGCACGACGTACGACGTACGACGTACGACGGATAAAACACTGGGAGCTCCGGTTTGTGGATGAATCCTTTCGTGCTGGTCCGACACGTGCAAGTACATACATGTACTTCGAGACACTATGGTACACTGTG
The DNA here is from genome assembly GCA_001314375.1 of Phytophthora podocarpi. Taxonomy (NCBI): domain Eukaryota; phylum Oomycota; class Peronosporomycetes; order Peronosporales; family Peronosporaceae; genus Phytophthora; species Phytophthora podocarpi. The sequence goes on from LGSN01000068.1 coordinate 59,429, forward strand.
CTGCAATTGTCGAGGTGCGACGCTCAGGTGATGATGACCTATGGACGGTATCTTCTGCTGTTTTGCGAGCCACACGTAACAAGAGCTGAACTTCTGACACGTCCAGCACGAGACCGTTATGAAATGAAACCTACTGTATCTACGCTTAAATTCTTGACAATATTTAATGCAGCTAGAGCTCCGTGGCGTGCTTGCGTGCAATGACGACTGAACTGGTGGATGTCACCACGCCGAGTCGCCGGCTGGAGGCAGATCCTTCCGGGAAGCGACCGTGTCCTAGCTAACTTAATGCACTCGTGCAGACCTTGCTAATTTCCTGAGCGGCGGGTTCGCAGCGTGGCTAGCTGGCTCCTTTACTGGCTATCTTCTTCTGCCTCTACGAGACCGAGACGCACGCGAAAAGCCAAACAAAAATCATGCCATGCTATGGTACCCTCATATTAGCCTTCCGACGAGCCAATTATAACGTTAGGGGCAAATAATAAGTTCCCTACCTCGCCTTGCGCGCCGTCCGCCCCGCCTCCTGACCGGCCTAGTAGTGGCGTATACGGTGTTGCTCTAGCCTTCCCGCTCTTGCTTCTGCTCGCAATGGGTGCTGCCATCCCTCTATATACAAAAACGACCGGGCATAGTGTGTTTCCGTCGGCCCGTCGACGCATTTCTTCGCCCACTCTGATGTGTATGCCGTGATCTCTCACATCTCGCCTCGGCTTTCAAAATTAGATCCACTCCGACCGCATGTCGAAGACCGACGAGCGACGAGGGTTCATCTCCGACGGTCTCTCGGCTGCTGGAGAGACTTTCTCCTTTGTCTCCGTCTCCTCTTCTGGCTCGGCATCCTCAGGAACCGACTCGGGGATCTTGAACGAAGAACCTCTGCTGGACGAAACCCTGCTGGACGATACCCTCTTGCTCACCACGGGCGACTTGGCGCTCACCAGCGACTCAGGATTCTCGCCCATTTGGCCGATGTATCCGGGGGTGAGACTCTGCATCTCCTCCACGGCAGCCTTGATCGCCGGGTCCGACGGCTCGCGGTGCTCATTATTGCCCAGATGCGTCGCGAAGACCGGCATGTCTTCACGTGGACGCTGTCGTAGTGCAGCAGCGATGCTAGCTGTTGAAGACAGCACACGGCCGCTGCGTCTCTGGATCTCCATCTGCTCAGCCAATGCCTCCTCAATGTCGATGTCAGCACCGTACTCGGTCCTGCGCTGCAGCTCCTCTCTTTGCGTGGGTTTGATGCGGCGGAAGAACCTGCGGATGCAGCGGAAGAGCGACTTGAACATCTTCGGTCGATGTGAGCCTGCCTCCCCACTGCTTCGGGCCTGGTTTTCGACTCTGAATATGGCCACAACAAGACAGAAAGATAGAGAGATGTTAGCCCCGTGTCGCTTAGCTCTGCTCGAGAGGGAACACGTCGCCTGCGTCGTGAAATCATCACGCAGTCAGTCCACCAGTCAAGTGAGTGTATCTACCGATTAGATACCTTCTTCCGCCCCCTGTTGTGCACGAGTGAGAGAGTGCGCCACTGATGTTGCCGCGTTGCAGTCGCGTTCAATCTCTAGCCCTCTTGGTTCCGCCCTGCGTCGTCCGGCCTTTCACGTTGTTAGACGGCACTTCGCGAACTGCTGGCAGCCAGCTTCGCTACTTACGCTGCGTTCTCGATATCCGATTTTCTCGCGTTTACACTTCAAGTTTGTATGGTACGGCCCCGTCTGCCCCTGTGTTATGTACGCTTTATGAACCGAACTGTGCATGCAATTCGCGATCCTCACCGGTATCTGTAGGACGGTATTGACAGTACCAGGGCAATGACAAACTGAACTACAACGCGATTCACCTTGCGCTCGATATCATTTATTCTTCACGTCCTCTAGACCTCTACACCGCCTCTGAACTCGGCTTCACTTTGGTTACTGAATTTCATCAAAGCTCAGGATTGCTGGGCATCATCACCTGCCGATCGGACTAGCTGATGCCGATCTGCTGAACAGGCTGCCTTTGATCTACAAGTATTAATACATGTACTCTACAGGAAGCAGGTGTCCTGTGTCGTGCAGTAGTCGACTCTCAGTGACTGCATATGGGGCTCGCCGCACCTGTATCAGCTGGATAAGACCCCTCGTAAGCGGACACTCCCCACAGATGACGAATTATCCTTGACATCCTAACCCCGTTCAGTTTAGAGTAGAGTACTTCGAAGTATAATATAAAGTTGCGAGCTCAACACGTCAAACTTTCACCTTGAAGGGAGAGACCATCAGATACCTAGCACTTTAAGCATAAATAGCTGTGAGCTATGAATGCCGTTCAACCAACTGCATCAGCAAACCCAAAGTAACTTAGAGTGAGAGTTGTCTATACATGTCGTATCACAGTATCCGATAGTAGATGGACGTTGAAGCTTGATAGGTGCAGCCTGGATTCCAGGGCGAGCAGCTGCAGTACATCTAGCGCCGAGGAAAAAATGCACTTCGCACGGCTCGAGGCTTGTATTGCAAGTTGTATTAATAGTCTAGACGCAGGCCAACGAGGAAACACCATGTTCTAACGGCGCGAAAATTCAAATTGAAATATTGCATTTCCCGCGATGTACGTATTCAGGCAAACTGCGAAGTACAGTAGGTACGTGGAAGTCAATTTTAATTAAAATTACTCAGCATGGATTCTCAGTCGGTCGGCAGCCGGCAGCCGGCATCCCCGCCCGTAACTATCCAGGGGCTGATGACCAACCTGGTCAGCAGCGTCGGCTGTGAGAAAAATGATGTAGCGAGAGGACTGCTCAGTGCTCACTCCAAATGCATTGGCGACTGCCCCTCGCGCACTGGTCGGCAGTGCCGGAGTGACCAACACCAGCCTACAGTAGCCAAAACGTGCCTGATTTGACACCGGATACTGGTGTATCGGTTGTGTAGATGTAGCGTGCACCACATTCTTACCCGTTATACTTCATCCCTCTGTTATATTATCAAATGCGATACCTTATTGATTACGCACAGTATTTACCTGTATAATCAAATACCTCCTCTTCAACCGCTCTGACTGTGTCGACACTCCCCCTCTGATTCCGCACTATCCGCACTGACAACAACCACGACGACCAGCATGGCGGACGGCGGCGCGCTGCTGCACTCGTGCGCCGTGTACCTCTACCTCTACGACAACGACAGCGGATCGTACACGCAACAGACTGACGCGGCCGTGGGCTGCGCGCTGCTCGCGGGCGACAGCGAGAGCTCCAGTTCCGGCGCCTTCTCGTTGCTGCTCTACGACACGCAGAAGACGCCGCTGCTGCAGCTGTCCGTGACACCCGGCGCACGCTTCGTGCCGCAGAAGGACAACTACGTCAACTTCTATGACCGCCAGAGGCAGCGGAACTACGCCATGCGCTTCAAGGACGCGGCCACGAGCGAGAACTTCCTCGTGGCGGTGGCACTGACTAAGGCGCAGGTTCTCGTGCACTCTACCAAGTCGTACGACCGCAAGAAGCCCGCGGTGCTGGTGGATCAACTGACTGTGGGCAGGGAAGACGCCGCCCCGCTCACGTTCGGGGACGTGGCAGGCATCACGCTGAGGAAGTGGCACGGGACAGTGGAGCAGCGAGAGAGTTTCTTCTCGGCGAACCCATTGGAGATTAGTAAACAGCCCACGACGGACGCGACGAGCGGCAGTGAAGTGAGGAGGATCAAGCTGCTGGAAGCAGACGCGGCCACGGATGAAGCAGACCCGTTCGTCCGTGTGTTGGCGACGGAAGCACTCGTGGGGATGCAGAAGATGGGGAAGAGACTCGTGACTGTGACGTTCCCAGACACTCAGGAGTGGGTCATTGCAGAGATGGAACTGGTCAAGGTGAAGAAGAACACGAGGTCCAGTGCAGGTTCAACGCCCACCCACGCCAGTCCAGCTACTGAGGAAGAACAGGCACAGGGAGATCATGAAGATCTGGTGAAGCGCATGGCGAGCTTGTCTCGAATGGGCAGCCAGACCTCCGGGTTGATTGCAAGTGTGAAGACGAAACTGGACAGCCGCTCGTCGATGGAACCGAATGGCGAGATTGATACGGCGCTGCATCGAGCATCTTCCATCGGACAGCAGTCGGCGGACCCCCCAGCAGGATACGTTCCGGTGCTATTGGCAGGTCTCCAACTCCCAGGAGAAAGACCAGGCTCGTTCCGCAATTTGCAGAACGAAATGCAGACAGCAGTGCAGTCGGAGGCTACGTCGCCCCCGCACGCAATGTCGCTAGCTGCAAAAGTGATTGAACCGCTGAAACATTCGTCCGAGACAATTAATGTGGATGTCGGTGGTGGCACGAAAGTGACGTCGTTGTCGAGCGATATGGAGCGTTTGATGAAAGAGCAGTCGGAATTGGCGCGACTTCGTGAACAACTGGAAGAAAGCAAGCGCAAGCTTCAATCCGAGGACACAAACTCAAGTGAATCATCAGTCCGACCCCCACAGTCATCAAATGGGGTCGGCAGTCACTCAGCAAGCTTGATCGAGTACAAGCCGGCGCAAGACAAGCCAGCCTCTTCCTTTACACCCTCCTCGTTTGCACTAAGGGGCCCCACGGCACCGCCTGTCGGAACCGCATCTTCGTATGCGTCAACTACTAGCAGGTGGACCCCACCCAAATTGGATTTGGTGCCGTCCTTCTCGCCGTCCGCGTTTGTCCCTCCGTCGCAGCTGCCTCCAGTGATTCCCCCAGCTCCGTTCTCGTCGTCAATTACGCCGTACACCAATCGATCGTTCTCGTCTTACTCTTCGACCCCAGGGGTGTCAGGGTCGGGAGCATCGCCAGATGTTGAGAACGGTATCATTCGTCTACAGCGGTCATCTACGTCGATCGAGTCCACGTTGCAAGACCTCCAATCGAAGATGGATCGGTTGTTGAACTCGCAAAACTCGATGAAATCGACAAAGTTCGCTTCAAGCTCAGGCAAGTACGGCAGTGGCACATCTTTCTCGTCTGTTTTTTCCTCTTCATCGTCGTCGTCATCCTCGATGCTGCTGAAAAACCTTGAAAAGGCTCTTGCACAGCGCGATCAGCTCCAGGAAGTTAATGCTCGGCTTGAAGAAGCCAATGGTGAGCTCGAATCAAGTGTCGAGGATCTGCAAAGCCAGCAAGAGTCACTTCAGATGGAGAACCGAACGCTGCTGGACAAACTACAGAACGGCAACCATTTGCAACAGGAAAAATTCCGCTTGGAACTGCGGAGTGTTCAGCAGCAGCTTAGTCACACACAGGAGAAAATGTTGGTGTATCAGGAAGAAAACTTCCAGTTTCGAGCACAGCTTGCTGCTAAGGACGAGCAGCTTGCGAAGGAGAAGGAAAAGCTGCAAGAAGACACGCACAAGCAGCTTCAACATCTTCAGCGGCAGGTTGAGGACGAGGTTCGACAAGGCTCGAAGGATTCGATCGAAAGAATGGCGGCTGAGAAGGCCGCGCTCGAGGCGCAAGTTGATGACTTAACTGCGCAGAAAAGACAGTGGGATGTTGAGCGTGACATGATGAACAACCGACTGAGTCAAGCTCAGAGCCAGCAGGTGCAGCTTCAGGACGACACAGTCAAATCGCAAGCCGCTCAGAACTCGCGTGTCCAGGAGCTAATGGCTCGTGTTCAGCAGCTCGAGAGTGAATCTAGAGGGTTGAAACAGCAAGCGGAAGGGTTCCATTCAGAAGCGCAGCACTTGGAGGAGCTGCTGGCGTCGAAGGAGCATGAAATGACTCAGCTACAGTCAACAAGAAACGACCAGGAATTCACGGCGCTGAGTGAGCTTTTCAAGGAGTTCATGAACGATATTTACTTCCACTTCCAGGATGCTTTCGATGAAGACACGGAGTTCACCGGCAAAGAAATTGTGATGGCCATCAGGAAGATTCTCAAACAGAATACGATGGATATCCTTGCGAAACTAGAGGAGTTCTACCAGCAGCAGGCACTGCATCGCCAGTGAAGGTAGGCAGCGATTGAGGTTGCATTCTTATTGCAAAATGAATTTGAATGACAAGAGAGGTGGCGATGGAACTATCTCTCCCTTCTAACCGTGGTGTGAGTCTACGAGATATGCTGGCCATATCAGGAGCGAAATGTGCTTGACACCGTTTGTGGTTCTTATCAAGTTTTGTCAGCACTTTCAACGGTGTTCAAGATAAAGAGCGGTGGAAGTGTTGGTGCTTGATGCAAACGACGCTGTTCGATGTATATGTAGTTTTGAGAGTGCGTGCTTGTCTAGCGAGCGTCAATTTGCTTCGGAAAAGGGGAACTTGATGCTGGATCCTGCGGCAAAGTGGTAAGGAACTCTGCTCTATACTTTTCCATACCATGTAAACTCACAGTACTTCACCTGTGTACTGCAGGCATTGGCACAAACACGAGCATTCTGTCTGGGAAATATTCATGGAAGCTGCGTAGTGCACTGCTAGGCATTCAATCAATCAGGTGCTGCACCCTCGGCTCGCCGCAAGATTCGACGAAGCAAGACAGACAACGAGTACCGGTATCTACGGGGGCTTCGATTACCTGCCTGCTTACAGCACAACCTTGTGTCTACTAGAGCAGCGTGGGGATGGCTGCCAACAGCTCCTGCGCCTCCTTGAAGGCCTCAAGCGGTTCCACCTCGTCGCGATAGGCCTCGATGAAGTTGGACACGTCGGTGGCCGCCTCCTTCAGACGACTCTGACAGTCTGGCAGCATCGTCTCCGTCTCGACCAGCACCTCTTCTTGCTTGCGGATGTCGTGTTCGTCCTTCCTGTCGGCGCGCATCTTGTCGATCTTGGTCTGCTGCGCCGCGTGCTCCTTGGCGTAGTACTCGAGGTCCTTCTTCACTCTGTCGACAATGATACTGTAAGTGATTTCATACCAACACCATGCAGACGAGTACCGGATGCCAAGTGCGGCTCGTACCGACGCAGAGTGCCCACTTTGATCTTGAACTGCCGCTCGGCCATTATCTGCTACTTTGTTGCTTTGATCGCGGCTCGCCGACTGTCTGCAAGCCGTATTGTTGCCTTCCACACCGGTATACCGGGAAGATACCGGTACTATTTTGTGTACGTAACCTAAACTGAAGTGCTCAAGGCATCATCAAAGAGCATCATCTCTCAAGTTCCAAGCGGACATTCATTTACTAAAGTTCAGAAAGGGTTTCCTGTGTGCTTGCAAGTTTTGAGTGTCCACGTGGCTGGTCCACCTGCAACTTCTCCAGGTTCTGAGGCCGCGAGAAGCGATGCAAGCCCTCATCCTCTAGTTGCCGTAGTTGTAAGCATTCTCCAGCGGGTGCGGGCGCGTGATCACGTCGAAACGGTCCGGACCCACGCCGATCCACTTGATGTGCGTGCCCAGAAGCTCCTCCACGCGCAGCACGTACTTCTGAGCAGCCTCCGGCAGCTCCTCGAACGTCTTGCACTTCGAGATGTCCTCGGACCAGCCGTCCAGTTCCTCGTACTCTACGACAGAGCCCTCAAGCAGCTGCAGGTTCGACGGCATGCCGTCTAGCTTCTTTCCCTTGTGCCAGTACGCCACACCGATCTTCACCTTCTCCAGGCCAGTCAGTACGTCCAGCTTGGTCAGGTTCAACTCTGTGAAGCCGTTCACCATGTTCGAGTAGCGCATCTGAGGGATGTCCAGCCAGCCACAGCGACGCGCGCGGCCAGTGGTCGTACCGAACTCGGCACCAACCGTACCTAGGTGGTTGCCGACCTCGTCGTGCAGCTCCGTCGGGAACGGGCCCTCACCCACACGCGTGCAGTACGCCTTCACAATGCCGATGATGCCGTTCAACCGGTTCGGAGAGATACCGCCGCCAGTGCACACGCTGCCGATGCTCGGGTTGCTCGACGTCACGTACGGGTACGTGCCGAAGTCAATGTCCAGCATGGTGGCGTTGGCTCCCTCCACCAGGATCTTCTTGCCCGACACGTACGCGTTGTTCAGGTATGCCACGGTATCCACAGTCATACCCAGGATCTTTTCCTTCATGTCACTGTACACCTTGATCTCGGCGTCGACGTCCGCCTCTAGCTCCGGGTAGTTGTCCTGGTAGAACTTGACCAGGTCGCGCATCTTCTCCGAGAAGTCGTCGAAGTAGCGCAGGTCGCCCACGCGGACGCCGTTGCGCAGCATCTTGGACGAGTAAGCCGGACCGATACCCTTCTTGGTCGTACCGATCTTGTTGCGGCCGCGACGAAGCTCGTTGATGCCGTCGACCTCCTGATGCAGGTCGAGCACCATGTGGGCGCGGTCGGAGATGAGGATGCGGCCCTCGTAGTCGACGCCCATCTTCTTCAGTCCCTCGAGCTCTTCAAGGAAACTAGGAAGGTGCACGACAACACCGTTGCCGATGATACACACGGCGTCCGGGTTCAGGATGCCCGAAGGCACAAGGTGGAACTTGTACTTCTTGCCCTCGTGCACAATGGTGTGGCCAGCGTTGGAGCCGCCGGCCACACGCACGATCACGTCGTATGACTGGGACAGACTGTCCACAAGCTTGCCCTTGCCTTCATCGCCCCACTGGGCGCCCAGCACCACGTCCACGCCGACGTTCAGGCCGTCGGTGTGGCGGTGCGGGTTCGCCACGGCACTCTCGATGCGGTTGAGCTTGGCCACGACATCCTTGAGCATGGCCTGCGTGACGGCCTCACGACTCACAGGCTTAGCCGCGCCCTCGCACTTGGCGGCCGAGTTGTCGTCCATGCTGACCACGCCAGCCGCGCCCATCAGGGCCACGGCGGCGGCCATAGGCAGCAGACTGGCGAAACGGCCGTTACGCTGGCTGGCCTGGTTGGCCTCAACGGCCAGAGCGGCACGAAGCGTGGCCGAGGCGTGGGCCGCACGGAACTCCTGGCCCTGGCACTGGGTCGAGAAGCGCGCGGCTACGCGGGCAGCTTTGGACACGACGTCGAGGCGCATCGTAGCTGCTCTTCCTCCGGTCTCCCTGCGATTCGTAGATCCTCCGACAGAATGAGCTCAGTGGCTATGAGGCCCTGACGTACCGTACCGGTACCGGTACCGGTGATGCGACATATTTACCGGTAGTGAGGTGCGCAAACATGGAAAGTGGTCTGTACGTCCAGACTGCAGACGCGGATTAGCGTTGAGGCCGATGCATGCATGTGCATGTCGCCTATGTAGGGCACTACAGAAGGTGTTCTCCACGTCAAGAACCTCGGGAAATCCTCCAGACTGCGTGTTTCAGAATTACCGCGTGCAGGAAGCCCCTGGTCACGCCATCAACCTGCGATAATTTCTCTGCTTGTACCGTATTTACTGGTTTTACAAGACACATTTTGTCACAAATAGCAATCACAAAAAAGTACGCTGACTAAATTAGCTGACCCCTAGTTGGTAATATAAGCGCACATTATATTCCTGTCTAAGGGGCACAAAGTAGACCAATTACACGGAACAGAATGGTGTAAATTAGTTTGGCACACTCGTCGAGCAACTGGCGGTGCTGCTGTGATACCAAATGACAACGCCAGCTGCTGTCCTCCTTCAGGGACATCCTCGCACACTCTGTCACGAGTTGAACGCTGAATAAAGCTCAGTGGTCCAGACATGCTGCAACGATCTACTACATGTAGACAGACATGCAGCTGATATGGTGTCACGGCATCCCGTCGACTACAGACACACGGCACGCTCGTAGAATATGCAGCGACTGCCTTCGCCGAACACGCACGTGGCCACCCGATGGCTGCGGGTTATTGCTGCGTCGGCTGCTGCTTGCGTGTGTTGAATGCTTGGCTTGGGTTGTACTTGGTAAATCAGGAACTGAGTGCATTGCTGCCGGGCGCGGGCCGCATCGCCGCTCACGTCCTTTACCTAGGCTCTCCTAGCTAGCACTACTACCTGTCTTGAGCAGTCGCGACTGGTGGCACGGGTCGCGACCGTTTCCACGAGTCGCCGCCTCTTCAACACAGTGGCCAAGAACCTCAGCTCGAGTTCACATCTTGATTCACGGGGTGACAAGAAGGCGAAATGCGTCTCGACGTCGTGTCCAAGGCCGCGCGGTTCTACTTCGGCAATGATGCCAAGTGCGGCTGCGATTGCGGATACAAAGATGAGCCTGTGGAGAACAAGTAGGAAGTGGTGACCAAGCCCAACCGCATCGAGAGTGTTGTGGCCAATCAAGTGGATCGGCGAGGTTCCGGACCGCTTCGACGTGATCACACGTCCGCACCCGCTGGAGAAGGCGTAATTTCGCTCGCGACATCATGTTAAGGTGAACGAAAACATGTGAGGTGATGCAGACACTGGTGCGCTGCATACGCGTCAAAAGACTTTTTGGTTTGTGAAAATGCATATCTCAGAGTTCGGTTGACTTGGTGAAGGTTGAGATATCATTCATAGACAACAACTGTGCCTGGCTAAAAGCACCAATAGCTCACCTTGAAAGCAGCGCCTGTGCAGTGCTCCACATACCAGTGGTATTAATACACGCTCAACTACAGGAGGTCGGTCTCATCACTCCCAATTCGTGTCCACGCGAACACTCTCTGGAATGGCAATGGTGATTTTCATCGATGCAGCATCACCGGCATCCACATCTCGGCGGCAGGTCCACCCGGAACCTCCACGCTTGGAATCATTCTTTTCGTGCAGCGATTCTAGCAGCATCAGCAGATTTGGTGGAGCATTTCGCTGTTCGGCAATATCCAAGATGGCTCCGTAGCCGATAGCACTCGCGTCAACCATTCCCTGAACCACAGTGTTGGCCGCAGGACCCGGTGGAGGAGAGATGGCATTTGAGGTGACAGACGACCGATTAGAAGCTGGTACTGGGTCAGTATTGTTGGACCAAACCGAATAGCGAGATGGAGCGGGAGCGGGCGTCGAGCTCCACGCTGACGACGATGCCGGAGCTGAGGCAGTTGCTAATCTCCCGCTGTTTCCGCCTGGGAACAACGAGATGATCGCTGATTTGGCACTACGCGGTTGCACGAGCGCCTCCATGGTCTTCCAATCACGCACCAATGCACAGGTCACGAGCGCCGAGAAGAGATAACGCTTCGGGTCGATGTTGAACTGTTCACGGAGCGGCCCCGGCTGGCACGAACTGTGACGCGTGTGCGACTTTTTGGGGTCGCCGTGATATAGCATCGAATAGCGCAGGAATTCACCCACCGTCATGCGGTGTACGCACCTACGCGGGAACGCTAGCCACCGTGGATCGAGCTCAAGTCGCTTCACATTAGCAGTGATAGCAGCCACCCACTGGCGCTGCACCTCGGGCGTAAATGCATCCAAGATCAACTCTTCCGATCCCGCAGCGTCACAAATCTTTACACAGCACGGACGCAGTGAGAACTTGCCACGATAATCCAGCGGTTCAATCTGCATGCCTCTCGCCAGTGCTAGACTCCCCTTCTTGTTGCTCTTCCCCGTCTTGTCATGGAACGGGTTTTTCGACTTTTCCAGCTTCCCCTCGTCGTGTCTAAAGTAGACGATCTCCTTCTCCGTCAACTGCACGTAGCGCATCCTCCAATTGGCCTGCAAGTTCCCCACTCCGCGAGCTCTTTTGTCCAGGTATGCCTCCCTCCCGCAGACCTCGGGCGCTGTGTTGGCGTCCTCTTTCTCCGTCTGAATCTGCAGCTTCGACAGCGTCACGTACTCGTGCAGCAGATCCAGGATCCACACAGGGAACCGATGGCGATAGAGCTTGGCGATGTCCAGCACGTCGTCTGTCACTTTTAAGGATCTAGAGGGCTCCCGGTCGTAGAAGACCAAGGACAGCAGCATGGCCGCCAGCTCGCGGTATCTCTGGGTGGCCGCGTACAGGTCCAGCAGCCCTCGCAGTGCGCTGAGCGACACGGTCTCGTTGGTGACCATACACTGCTCCACCAAATAGTGGACCCACTGACTTAGTGACAACGGCAGCGCCGCCAGCTGCTTGCGGAAAAGCGAGGGTGCCATCGTCTCGGACACGAAGAGCAGCACGTCCAGGATCACGGCCGAGCACCCTGTGGCCTCAGCGGCGCTCAGGAGCGCGCACTTGTCCGCGAACGAGCGCAGTGGCAGCCCGTACAGGTCTCGGAAGTCACGAACGGCGTCGTTAGACAGCTCCGCGTCGTCAAGCAGCCCCAGGTGCACGCACAGCAGCTGCGCGACCGCATCCTCCGCCGCCGACATGGTACGGCGGACGTGTCAAATTGAAGAAACAGCCATTAAGTTCGCATCAACCGATATATCGATAATGGTACAATATCGGTCACGTATCGATCAAATACACTGATAAACAGAATAAACCGACAAAACATCGATAAACCGGATAAAACCGAGCTTGACGTTAAGTGCGCATTTCATACCCGCATCATTAACGAGCGGCTCACGAGCGCGATGCCTGGAGCTGCGGACGCCAAGGCGCTGGCGACGGCCATGCGCCAGACGCTCAACCTGCCGTCCACGCGCTTTCCCATGCGCGCCAACGCAGCCGTGCGTGAGCCGCAGCTACACGCGCGCTGCGTGTCTCTCGCGTACGCGGACCAGGCGGCGGACAAGCCGCTGTTCGTGCTGCACGACGGCCCTCCGTTCGCCAACGGCAGCCTGCACATGGGCCACTTCCTCAACAAGACGCTCAAGGACATCATCAACCGGTACCAGCTGCTGCGCGGCAAGCGCGTGCGCTACGTGCCCGGCTGGGACTGCCACGGCCTCCCCATCGAGCACAAGGCGTTGACGCTGCTACAAGTGGAAGCCAGCGAGCTGTCGCCCGCCCAAGTGCGCGCGCTGTCCAGACAACTGGCCTGCAAGGCCGTGAAGGAGCAGCAGAAGGACTTTGAGCGCTGGGGCGTGCTCGCGGACTGGTCCGGCCCTCAGGACAGCGTCTACTTGACCATGAACCCCAGCTACGAAGCCAGCCAGTACGACGTGCTCAAAAAGATGGTGCACGACGGCCTCATCTTCCGAGGCTTCAAGCCCGTGTACTGGTCCCCGAGCTCCCGCACGGCTCTGGCTGAGGCGGAGCTCGAGTACCAGGACGACCATGTGTCACAGGCTGCCTATGTCAAGTTCCACTTCGCCTCGATGGGGACCAATGCCAGTGAAGAAACGGCGCGTATGTTGAACAAGTACGGGGATCAATTGGCGGCGGTGGTCTGGACCACGACGCCGTGGACGATCCCGTCCAACCAGGCACTGTGTGTCAACGCGGAGCTGGAGTATGTGGTAGTGCGTCCTTGCAACGCAGACTCAGAGGCGTGTTATTTGATTGCGAACGCACTGCAGGAGAGCTTTGCGACGATGTTGAAGGGAGACGCAGAGGCGGAAGTGGAGCTGGAAGTGCTGGAGACGCTCAAGGGCGCCAGTCTCGAAGGCGCGCACTTTACGCACCCGCTGATGAACCGCGAGGCGGTGGTGCTGGTAGGCGAGCACGTGACGACAGATGCTGGTACCGGCGTGGTGCACACGGCTCCGGGACACGGTCAGGACGATTACTTCGCCTGGATGGCGCACCACTCGACGCCTGGTGAACACCCGGACATTATCTGCCCAGTAGATGCTGACGGTTGCTTCACTGCCGAGGCCGGACGGGGTCTCGAGGGTCTATGTGTGTTGGACGAGGGCAACACTGCGGTTATCGATTTGCTGAAGAACTCGGGGAACTTGCTTTCCATTGATGAATACCACCACCGATACCCGTACGATTGGCGCACCAAGAAGCCTGTGATCCTTCGTGCTACAGCTCAGTGGTTTGCTCGACTGGATGCACTTCATGCGCGTGGCAAGCGAGTGCTGGAGGACTCAGTGCAGATGGTTCCGCCCAGTGCTCGTCGACGTTTGGAGGCTACGCTGTCGAGTCGCCACGAATGGTGCATCTCTCGCCAGCGTGCTTGGGGGTTGCCTATTCCAGTATTCTATCACAAGGTCACGGGCGAGCCCTTAATCACGGAGGAAAGTATTGAGCACCTTCAAGGCATTGTCAAGACGTACAGCGTTGAAGGTGAGAACGGCGAGGTTGAGCGTGAAGGAGCTGACTGTTGGTGGGATCTGTCCGTACGCGAGTTGTTGCCTGAGTCGCTCCAGGATCAGGCGGACCAGTATGAGAAGGGCACGGATACACTGGATGTGTGGTTCGACAGTGGCAGCAGTTGGCACGCTGTACTGCCAAGCCTGCTCAAGCCGAATGAAGACGGACAACTTCGTGCAGATGTGTACCTTGAAGGTTCCGACCAACACCGTGGTTGGTTCCAATCATCGCTGCTTACGTCGCTCGCCATGCAGGGCACAGCGCCGTACAAGAACGTCATCACTCACGGCTTCACTTTGGATGAACGGGGCAGTAAGATGTCAAAGTCACTGGGCAACACGATCGTGCCCAACGATTTCATCAATGGATGTACTATGCCTGTGCCCGTCGCCGACAAGGGATCCAACAATAAGAAGAAGTCGAAGAAGAACAGCAACAAGTCGCAAAAGGCTCCGAAGATTAAGCAGATGAAGGTACCAGCGTACGGCGCTGATGTGCTTCGCTTCTGGGTGGCCACCACTGACTACACCGGTGACGTGAGCATTGGCCCTGCAGTCGTCGGTAAGGCCAGTGATGCGCTGCGCAAGGTGCGCAACACGGCGCGTTTCTTGCTTGGCAATCTGCAGGATTTCGACCCAGCGCAGCACGCCGTCCCGCATGACAAGATGCAGTTTTCGCTGGACCGCTACATGCTGCACGAGCTAAACTCGCTGGCTCAGTCAGTGACTGCAGCATATGATACGTTTGCGTTTAACCGTGCCCAGCACGCCTTGTCGCACTTCATCTCGACGGATCTGTCAGCTTTCTACATGGAGGCCACCAAGGACCGCCTGTACTGCGACGCAGCCGACTCTCAGACACGGCGCTCTGCGCAGACCGTGTTGTGGCTGTCGCTGCAGGCGCTCACTCGTGCTCTTGCGCCAGTGGTGCCACACACGGCTGAGGATATTCGACTTCACTGGGTTTCCCAGCTGCAAGGTGATATTCCCCTTGAGGACGTTCATGGCAGTGTGTTCCTGGAGGAAGGCTGGGTGCCTAGTGCCGACGAGTGGAAAAATGACGACCTGGCCCGTGACTGGACTGCTATCCGTCAGCTTCGCTTCGAGGTGAACCGTGTGGTGGAGCAGATGCGCCAGGCAGGTCGCGTCGGCAGCCAACTCGAGTGCAATGTGTATGTTGTTGCTTCCGAGTCCGACCCGCGCGTTGCAGCACTGCTGTCCCCGCTTGTCAGCAGCTCCTCGGAGCTCGAAGACGTGCTTCTGTGTTCTAGCGTGGAAATTTTGACATCTGAAGCTGAGATTGAGAGTTCAGAGCAATTCAAGGCGAACTGCCAGTTGGCCATGGGCCCGAACGATGCCCCGATGGATGTGAAGCTGGTACTGACCCCGGCCAAGGGCCACAAGTGTCCGCGCTGCTGGAAGTATGCGCCTGAGGTAGATGCCGCGGAGACGCAGCTGTGTCTGCGCTGTGCCCAGGCCACGAATCTGCGTAACGTCACCGATCTGGCCAAGACGCTGATCGAGGAGGACGCGTGAGGTAGAACTGCGAGAGCTTGCACACCAAGATGTAAAGCGATCGTAATAGAGCAGCATGTGTAGCCATGCGAACACCCAACAAACTTTCGAGCAGTCTTTGGTCTTGCGGCGCTCACTCGCACCTTGTAGTTGCTGTAAATCCAAATATCTGGAAACCCACGTAGCTGAGAGCGTTATGTCTTTCAGCGAATTCGGATTGGAATTACAAACGAATTATTTTGCCCACCATTACTTCTGGACAAGTTCAGTTACCAGAACCAGATTTTGCAGATTTTGCTGGTGAACAAGAAAACTACCCAGATATGGTGCGCACTAGCGGAGGGTGCCCTTCTCTGATCGACTTGTCCATCGGAATCTCAACGATGAATCACCAGCCGAGTATGTTGGCACCGAGTTGTACGATGATAACTTTTTGAGATGCAATACTCATTCATCCCGCCGTAGGAGGATTGAGATTGGGAGCTGGGGAAGTGTTGTCAAGAGCCCCAGGGGATCCGAACATGGTGATTTTCAACGGAACTTGTTTCGAGAATTGAGGCGACAGAATATATGTCGGGGTTAGAAGGATTAACCCCTGTACTCCCGTATATTTAAGTGTACAACTAACGATGATACTTTTGTTGCATAGTAGTACGATCAAATTGTTCTTTATCACAACGACAAGCAAAAGCCACACTACATTGAAGCGTTATGAGTAGGCAAATAATGCTTGCATTAAGACGGTTTAGATCCAATTGTGTCTTCATTCGGCTGCAAAAACTGGAAAGCGATCTACACCCCCACTTTTGCCTACCTGGTGAAGATGTCGAGATGTATTCGACAACTTCAAGGTGCTCAGAATCGGCTGCACAATCGGACGCAGAATCACCTGCAACGGGATGGTGTAAGTTGGTTCCCTGTTGGGCCAGGAAGTCTACAAGATCTAAATGGCCCATGGGCGCGGCAAGCCTTAAATGGCGTCGCGTCGTCGTCGACGACGGCATCTAGCTCGAAAAGGCTGCAGGAGGTCTTGACTAGCTCTTGGGTAACAGAGAACAATCTGAAGAACACTGGGAGATGTAGAGCTGATGTTTTGCGAGTATCAAATGAACCTATTACTGTGCAGTGAAGGCACTGCAAGCATGGTACATAGTTGCGGTGGTGCTACGTTTGACCTACCGGGTGCAAGTTGAAGAGATTCGCTAGTCGATTGTCGATGGTTTCTTGCATAATGTGCTTGCACATCAAACATCGATCGAGCCTCTCCCACCATTCATCTCCGCTTGGTCTCTGCCTCAACTGAGACGTTCACATGAGACGTGCGAATAAGTCGGTGGTAATGTGATGAGGAATCGTGGCTCTCTCAGCTGCTTCGCTGATGGGCTCATTTTTTCAAGCCATTGTAGAGTGGGTTGCAGGCCACCGACTCGTTTCATTAACTGTAAGTCGCTCACAACTCGACAGAGCAGTCGGAGCACAGGAAGCAAACGTACCCAATCCCGTTTCAGCTACTTATGGTTCAAACCATGGACACCACCCGACACCATTGCGAGCATTCGCCCGACTGGATGATGGACACTTCACTGCACTTATACGCACGCTGTGGTCGAGCAGATGCAGCCCGGATCCAGCTCCGACATGGCGCCGACACGGAGATTCGCGACTCTCAAGGCTGCACGCCGTTGCTACTCGCAGCTCGATACAACCAGCTGGAAGTGCTTCAAGTTCTACTTCAACATGGAGCACGCGCCGACGCGTTCGCACCACTTGACACTGACTTTGGTCACGGGGTCGAGTTAGGAACCTGTCTCCACTTTGCGGCCGAGAGCGGCCACGTGCAAATTCTCAAGTTTCTAGTGTCGGCGGCGGCGCTGGATGCAGACGAACGGACTTGTGGCTCACAGGAGATTACAGCACTGCACTTGGCTGCACGACTTGGACGTGCAGATGTCGTACAGTTCCTGGTTGGACGGACCGATGTGGATATCAATGCACGAGATGCACGCGGGATGACCCCGCTGCATCACTCATGCGACTACCCCAACGCTTTCTGCGCTGAGGAGCCAAAAATGACGACCCGTTCTTCACCTCAGTACCTCTTCGACGCGGCACACGTGGAAGTGGTCGAAGCACTTGTCTACGCAGGCGCAAAACTCGACGTCCGCCGCTCCAGTGACTGGGTGACTCCACTGCGGTGCGCTCTTCACCGAGGACACTTTTTAGTGGCCAAAGCACTTGTCAATAATGGTGCATGCAGCGGTGTGACCGGGTGGTTTCACAAGGTCAAGACGTTGTTGTCCGTGCCTCTCAGGACGCGTTACCCAGCTCGCCATTCCGAGTCGTCACTCAATCGGCCCAACAAGAAGCTGTACTGTGTAGTTCGGAGAGACTCCAGTATATGGGACACTGAACTCATGACAGAGGCAGAGCCTGGAGACTCACTACGAGGTCTACCAAGACGTCACGAGACTGCACTCCACACTGCGTGTAAATCTCAGAGTCTGCGACGGCTTCGTGACGTTCTGAAAGGCCAAGGTGATGTCTGGGTTAATTCTCGAGTATCGTCACCGACCTTAGACGATTGTGCAGGATGGACAGCGCTACACATCACAGCATCAAGTGGATGGCAGGCTGGAGTAGCATTGCTGATCGCACACGGCGCCAACGTGGAGCTGACGACGACAGAGAGCGAGAAATGCGGAACTACGGCACTGCATCTGGCGGTGCAGAATGGTCATTCCTCGAGTGTACTGACACTCTTGGACGCAGGAGCAGACATTAATGCCTGTGATGACCTGGGCGATACACCTATACTGTGTGTTCTTCGACATGGACGCTCCCGTACAGTCAAGTTGTTACTGCGTCATGGAGCTAACTGCGAGTACCAACATGATGCTGCATCACTTGTAGAGCCACCGTATTCTAGGGGTAGTGAAACGATGCTTGGTTCATTTGATCCCCGCAAAACGTCAGCTCTACACCTCGCTGCGTTCTTCGGATTGCTCCCTGTTGTCCAAGAGCTGGTCAAGACCTCCAGGAGCCTCTTCGAGCTAGATGCCGTCGACGACGACGGAGCGACACCATTATGGCTTGCTGCGCTCATGGGCCATGTACATCTTGTCGACTTCCTGGCCCAACAAGGAGCCAACTTACATCATCACGTTGCAAGTGATTCTGCATCTGATTGTGCAGCCGAGTTTGGGCACCTTGAAGTCGTCGAATACATCTCGACATCTTCACCAGGCAGGCAAGGGTGGGGGTGTAGATCGCTTACCCGCTTGGCTTGACAAGGCTCGACCCAACCGTCACAAATCCTTGTAAGCTACTAGAAAGCCGTAGATAAATTCACATTTGAAGACATCGGCTGTACGCTCACAGTCGTCGATAGCAACGCCTACAAGCATGCCGGACCACAGCTCACGGTCCAGCCGAAAGTGGTTTAAAGTGCCCTGGCCCCTCCCGCCGATACCAGTGCACGCCCCGGTCACCGGCGCATGGTCATGCTAGCACCAGGCCGACTCTGCATAAGGCTTAATAGAGGCTGGAACAGGTCCAGCCCAGGCCCTCGCGGCTGGCACGTTCTTCACCTGGGTCTTGTTGTTTGGAGCGGCCGACTTCACATCCACAGGTGACAGCTGAAGCAAATTTGTGCCCACTTTTTAGTCTCAACTGGAAGATGCGTCTTCGCAATCGGGATTTGCATCGCAACCGGATGTTCTTGGACTACGAAGATACAGACAACCCGGCGGTAGTAATCCACAGAAGTATTATACCCGCTCAACAGGAATATGAGTCTGACCAGCAGAGTACAAGAACAAGTGAATATTCCCTCTCACCTCTCACCTGTCAATTGTCAAAATAATACGAAATAGACGAATATTTCTATTCTGAGGTGCTTAATTATGGGCAAGTCACGACTGTACGGAGGTAGGAAGAACTGTAACAAAGGTATCTGCTGCTTGCATCCTACCTAATTCTTCCCGAATCATGCGTTATATCACTCGTAGTCCACTCACTGACCTGTCCAACACTTCTGTAGCATCCACCCGAACACCGGTAGCTTACCGATCCACTTGAGATGCTCCTTGATCTCTTCAGCATCAAACTCTTCCGCATAGTCGCCTTTTGCATCTTGCCCGGATTATCAACGCTAATCTCACCACCTGCTGCAATCGTTGCCAACAAACTCACTGACTCGCAAAAGGCTTCATCAGTAGGTTCCTGGGTTCCTCCACAATGATATTTTTTCCCGGAGGATTAAAGGAGTTCATCTACCAAAATCGGTTCCTTCGTGTGCATCACTGATGCGTGATGGCTTTGTGGGGAAAGATGGAATCTTGGAATTATGAGTTGAAATCGAGAATGAGCGAGAAGCTGCAAGCGCAGATTGACTAACTACGAACTCAGCCAACCGATAGCACGACTGGTTGTTGTGAGCTGCGCTCTCCAACAGCTAGAATGGTTGCATCGAGCGTGCCAAATCAATGGTACACCATTCGGTTCCACGTAAGTGGTACACCCCGCGATAGGAATCCCTCTAGGCAGAAATAAAAAAGGATCTGTCTCTATGACTATTGAGGGGATTGTCTGTACACGATGCAGATGCGCGCAATCAATGATGCTTATTCTCTGTTGGCAGAGACTCTTCACTTTACAAAGTCCAAGTAGGCTTTTGGCGCGATTAGGGAGGGAATAATGTATGGTAGATTCTGGGCCATGAGGAACTTTCGATTTTGATGAACAGATATGAAAGGGTATTGATTGGCAGCGGCGGTCACACTGAGAGGGAGCACTGCACCCAGCCTACCCTTACTGGATGATCTTAACCTTACAGGATCGAGCAGATGTGATGATCCTGGGTTTAAGTCCGCATGCTACGTACACGGACCTTGTAATAAGCCACAGACAGTGCTTCGGCCTGCTGGGCCAGCGGTTTTCACCCTCTCCTCACATTTTTGACGGAAAAAAGCCAAAATGATTGATTTACATGTAAATCAAGTTTACAAATATTAATACATGTACATGTATTGTGCCTTTTACCTATTTTGGCGGGTAGACTGCTAATTCACGTATTAGATTCATAAAAAGGCTAGCGACATTTATTTAGTGTAATTACTTAAGTAATAATTATGCCTAAGATTGTGAGGTCTTCCCTAACACTCCCCATCGGCATTTACAAACTGATTGACGGATATACGGCCGAGTAAAGACAGAATGGCGGGTAGCAAACCGCCAATCGCCCCTGTGTCACGCTAACGANATCGCCATGCTAAAATCGTCTAAGGTTGACCCATCCATAATTAACGATGGAATTAAATGCCCAAGGCAGAATTAGGGGCGAAAATGGATTAGAATTAAGCCATAATTATCGCGGCAGAATTATTGAAAGGCACAATACTTGCATTAATATAACAAGTTATAATAATATATATTGTGTCAAAACTGAGTCACTCTCATTCACTGTTACCGGTGCACATTATTCAGAGGTGATATCTAAAGCGCGCCTCTCGCGAGCAGCAATACAAACAGACAGTTATTGATTGCACGGAAAGGTCACCTGTGCAGGGGCAGCCCGTTTGCCAAAAGATGGTGCTTAAGCAACCTAGCGACCGCCCTCTATGATCTTTCACAACCACATGAACACTTGGAGAATCCTCAAAGTGAATGGTGTGGAACGTGATGCCGGAATGAAATTAATGGCTTGTATTTTTGTTGCTGCAATTTTTGCTTGACGTGGTGCAATTATGGCGCGCTCTCAAACCACGTGCAATTGTAAGCGCGCACTCAAGCCACGACCGCTACTGCAATGGCAACCCTGAAAGATGAGATCGCTAAGAAGTGCAAGGCGAACTAAGATAAAGGGGCGTACTGCGAGAACTGTAACCACCACTTCGGCAAGAAGAACATCATCGATACGCACAAGGGAAGGGAGTTGCGACGGGACATGCGCAAGGCACACAGGTGCGAGACAGCGGTGGTCTGGTCAACTTGTCTAATAAATAGTCAAAATGATTATCCGCTCGGAACTGCCAATTCTAGTTTTATTATTATTATCTTCGGCTTCTACTTTTATTTTGTAATCTAGATAATACAATCACCAAATCATATAAAATTCATGGATCTACACCGCAAATCATGGATTTTACTGATACAATCATGGATACATACCGTCATTCATGGATATGTGTAGGAAATATCATGGATCCATGACATGAACAGCATATATCCATGAGTTACATGGACCCACACCGTAATAGTGGATATATTAGAATCTGACCACAATACTCGCTTTTATACGGGTGTTGTCTGCATGGACGCCCTGTTCCGTCTCCGTCGTTCATTAGCAGGTGATGTCGTCGTTGAAATTGCTGTTGCTGTTGGCGTTGTTTCTCGAATACATGTATTAATACCTGCCATGCATAATATGGATTCCATAGTCTGATCCGGGTAGCTACAACTTTTGGTAATTGAGGCTTTTTTGTGCAGATGGATAGTACAGCCCTCACTGCCAGAACAGAAGCGAGGGGCGCGCTTTAGATATAAGTTACCGGTATTAATATATAATAATGATAAAATTATATAAATACGTTATAATTTATAACCTCCATATATAATAATGATAAAATAATATTAATACGTTATAATTTAATTTTTTTTTATATGCGTCCACTTTTAAAAAATACGAACAGGGACTTGCATACCAGTAGTTGAGATTCCAGCATGCTGAAACGAACGATGGGGCCAGTAGAAACGCTGAGGAATCAATACCAGTATCATGGCGAACACGGTAGAGAAGAATGAAGATGTCGAAGCGACTGAGTAAGGCATTGGGGGACCATCCAACGCCATGTACCAGACTCCTGCAGGCCGTTTGCGGATATACCTCATTCTCGGCCTACCATAGCAAACGACCGTTTTTATTATCATTGAATAAATAATCGGTGTTTTAAAAAAAATCGAAAGGAAAATAAATGGGCAGTGAGTGAATGGGTATAATAGTTCGGTGGTGGATTTCACGTACCGGTACCCTCTCCAATGGAGAGGGACGATTGTGATGACGACTCCATCGTAATCGTCCCAGCATAACAATTTTCTGAGAAGTCTGGATCTTTGGAATCGAATGCCGCGAGCAGAACGAGTGGGCTACAGGATTCCTGTCAGGAAGGGTTAACCAGCATCGGCTCACCCCGCTATTTGCTTCAAAGTGTAAGTAAGGTAGTTCAAAATCCTGTCTTCGGGGCTTCTTCTGGTACTATACCCTCCAAGTTTCAAGATCAAGAACGCGTCTACCCTACTTTTTGTTACTGGCTGCTACTGTTTTTGCAAGCGGCAACGCGCTCTCTACGACCACCAATGCCGACCAAATGAAGATAACCTCGCCCGACCTTGTTCAATCTGGTGACGTTGGCCAACACCATATTGGCGACGGTAAGAGGTTTCTGCGTTCTGGACAAGTTGACGCAGGCGACCACGTCGAAGAGGATGAAGAAAGAACCTTTAGTGTCAGCAATATGAGTCTGAAAAAGTTGGATGATATACTGGCGAACACAAACAATATGCGGACCAAGAAGTTTGAGTCCTGGAAGGGCAAGAACAAGCCTCCCAAATTCATTACGGACAATATTCGCGAGTTTGCGCCGATAGATGAGAAATATTTGGAAATTGGTTGGGCGTATTCTAAATACCTAAAGGGTAAATAGGGGCTGGCCAATGTTCGCTCAAGTGAGATTTCAAGGGCTGACTTCGTGTAAATCAGTTTGCTGATCAAATACACGTACATGTACACGGGTGTTCGGATTTCATTGTGAACATTTTTAAATTACTAACGTTCATTTAAGGTAAACATCAGCAGCTTTGCGTTGCCATCGTTGTCTCCGTGGGAAATACAAGTTTAGGCTAGGCTCCATCCAAGCATAGTACGTAATAGTATTAATACTCCTAGTTTACCACTGAACCTGCTTTAGAGTGTCCTTGGTATCTAAGGATAGCGCTGAAAAGCGCGGCACGCCAAAAGTGCTGCATAAAGCTTGCTCTAATTTAAAAAAAAATCCTTACGAACTACTACTGCACGTAGTAGGATCCGGTAAATTTGGCTGTTCCTACACCAGTAGTATCAATAGCGTGTCGACAGAATCAACCCCTATGGCAGCCGTGATACACTAGAGAGGAATTAATCAAGACAAGTAGAATGACAGGAGTTTGTAAAACGTAAGTAGATTTATCAGAACTTGTAGACGATTATCCGACGTCGACAGCCGACAAGTTACACGTCTCGGGCCGAGCATTCTCGACAGAGGCATCAAATTTGGTAGGATACAGATAGATTTACTCATTTATAGCTGATGGTGCTCACACCCGAAACTTGACCTCTGCGGCCTGGTGTACACTTCTCAATTTTTTGTGCTAGTCTCGGTATCGAAAACCAAGAATATAGTGTTGGTCATAAGGATAGCACAGCCTTAATTCCCTTGTAACTCGGTCAATATTTTGAATTTCACGCCAGGCTTCGCGAACGAGCGCACTGGGTGCCGCTGAAGGTGAACCACAGCAGTAGTAGGTAGCGCTTATAGCAAACCAAGATTCTTACCAGTCGACTTACATACTTACTGGACTACATGCTTTTTGTGCTGCCACGCGATGTGCGCTAAGTGTATATCGCGGCATTTTCAGAGTTTATTTTACGTGAAAAAAAAATGGATGTCACTTGAATATCTAAAACGAGTTTTATAATTTGTGATTGTGTCTTCTCCGAGGTTCCTATTTATGCGTCTACCTTTCTGAAAACTACAAACATTTGATCTCCTAAAAAAATATCAGAACACTGCTCGAACGCGTGAAGTGGGTAAGAGTACCGATACGTACTATCCAGCCAATTATTCGCTGCCTCGGATGAGTTAGAGGTGACTTCATCGTAAGAGGGCATCTATGCTTTATTAGTTGTTACGCAAAATCTAGTGAACTGCCCCGAAGTGATAGCGGAGCCGTTCAAATAAAGTTGAATCGTACGCTGTTACGCTTATAACAGTACATGTATAGGTAGTATGCCTCGATATGTAATTAGCTATAATTGTATTAATGTATTAATAACATCGTTCTACAGCAGTACGATTCGAACGCTTTTAGTCAGCTAGATTCGAAATCTACGTATAAGTAGATACATGTATTAATTTCTACTTACGTTCTTACAAACGCCTGTCAATCTACTTGTTTCGATTAATTTCTCAAGTGAAGACGATGACATGGATGAAAAAGAACCTATAGAAGAGTAAAAATAGCCATTACAATCTTAAATGTCAATTTCGGATCATGAAATGTGCTTGACTTAGATTCAAAAAGCATGGCATTGATGCAGGAGATAATCTAAGAGCTTTCTTGTCTATCGATGAACGGCTCTTGAGCACTTAGGAGATAGCGAAGTCGAGGACTGTTAACACTGAGCGAAACGAATGTTTGAGCAGAAGGAAGCAAATTCGAAAGTGATTCATCTTGAGCTTCGAGCTTCTGTGTCTGTGAAAGGGAGGAAAGCCTTTGGCTACAACCCCCCCCCCCCCCCCCTGACTGCCTCTACTACTGCCACTGCAAGTTCCTGCTAGTGGCCCCAGTTTGGATAGCCATCCAAACTGGGGTGTCGTTCGTTCCATGCAGTCGTCAGCACACGACCAACACTGTAGACGTCCAGCTAAAACACAATGTAACACAGGCCTCATCCTCGCAGAGCAAGTGACACCAGAATCAGTCGACACGGTGCTCCTCTTCGAGCACCTTCCGAGCTGTATTCTCACATAATCTTACAGGCATTTGTACTATTTGGGAAAACATGCCACCATTAGCTCGTCGACGCTTTCCAGTAACATAAAGCCAATTGCAGTGGAAGCCAGATTCAGTCAGTCATCCTCTGTATGTAGAAATTGCGAAGTGGTAGCGCAAGAGTTTGCTCTGTCAACTCGCCTTCGCTCTCACTTATAATCTCGCACATACCGGCCTCTCGATATATGTCGTGCTCCACGTTCTCCTTGACCAAGCCCAGAAACTACTGGCGTCCTCGGTCTTGAGTGTCCAGCACGAGGGCGGTAATTAGGTTGAATTTGTTCTCGTCACGACCATAGATTCGTCTTGTAACACAGCAAATGGCTGGACCTCTATCACTGCTTCCAATACTGGATTAATTGATCACGCAAGTACAACTCGCTCCAGATGCAGTTCACCTTCGACTCATACGGGTTAAACGTACAGAAGGGGCTCCGTACGACATGACACTGCATTGAGTGTTTCCTCACTGGGGAAAAGATAATTTTTCCGCTAGCGTACCTATTAATAATTACATGTACCTAGAAGTTGAGGCAAACTATACGACGCCGTTCACATAGCGCTGGCCGTGTTTTCGATTCTGCTCGTAGTCGATATCAATAGACAAGTGTGCGAGCACAGGGTAGGCTTTGAAGACAGCGCCAACGTCGCTATCAAATGCGCTATAATATGAGTGGGTAGTTTCGGCTGTGTCTGCGTCTGCATCAGTTAAAGCGCTGTTTCCGCCTGCAGTCACAAAAATACTGCTCATAGTCCATTTTAAGACTGCCGACAGTGCAACGAGCTGGACAAACGCACTGAAGAACGAGTCAGCAAAGGATACAGCAGCCCAGCTGAACCAGCGCAGAGCTGTACACGAAGCATTGAAAGCTTCCTACGTCTCCAGCGAGACTGACGTTATCTCCTCACACTGACAAAATTCGTCACCGCTTCAATAAGCTGACACTCGTTGCTGCAACGAATCTGAACTTCCGTGTTGGGACCGTGCGTTGTCGCAATTCCTTGCAATACCCCGTAGAATACCATCTCTCCAATGCAGCGTTCAATGAGTTTATCAATCCTGGTACCTCGAATTCTGCCACTCATGTCCTGTTGCGTGGGAGAATCATAAACTCCAAATAACGGCAGTGCGTCGATGCCGTCTCCAGTATCTCCGGAACGTGCTACAGTATTTAGCAACACCAGTTTGCACAGACAGAACCAAGATCGTCAAAACTTTTAATAAAACTCTTAAAATACGATCACTTTGTGGAGGTTTTGTTGAATTGTCCAACTCCTCCACAATCCGATAGCAAATGTCTTTTTACTCTGTAGTCACTTCCCAAAATCTGCTGGTACTCCACAATGGCTGTGTCGCTATTGTCCCTCCCGCCACCACTGCTCGCCACTATCGTCCAGTTCGCCGTTGAAGGGTTTACTCAAGACTTGAGCCCCTTCAAACGCGTTCTGCCACTAAATTGTCTCCGAGGTGTGGCGTTAGTGTGTAAAACAACGCACGAAATCGTCAAAAAGATGACGCAACCTCTTCAAGACCAAGTATTTTCCCTTGGACTCGAAGATATCGTGGGACCCGAAGACATTGAAGACATAACTGAGGAAATAAAAGAATACGGAGCTTCCGTGCTTGACTTCCGGTTACGGTTGGGACCGTACGAGCCAAGTCACGGACGACACGATCCAAGATACGTTCATCTACAGGAAACTGAGCCTGGAGAGTTAGACAACCTCATCATTGACTGGGACACCGTGTTCGGGTATATGCCTGGGCTCAAGAGACTCGACTTGACCGAGGTGCCACTACTGAGTCGGCACATTCCGGAAATTCTGAAGGCAGCTTCGAAGTGCTGCCCAAACCTGGAATTCCTCATTTTGCCAAACAATAATGACTTTTTTGGCATCGTGAGTGAGGTGAAAATGAGAAATATACTGACAGCTCTCGTTGCTGCATTGGAAATGTGGTATTCCACTGGAAATTGTGGAGGACTGAAGCAACTGACGATGCCATCTTGTGACGACGGTAACGAGCTCAGAAGCATCCAGTACATCGAGGCGGTGGCTAGATTTTGCCCAAAACTCGAGTATATTGATGGATATGTGCAGGTGCTCAGAGTTGGTAAAGAGAATGCCCGGATATGTGGCCAATTTCTTTAGAGACGTGGGGGAACTTTAACGCCTCTTGTATGGCACTGCGAACGTTTAACTGGACCGTCGTCCCTTTTGGTGACCCATTCTTTCGTGTGTTTGGAGACCACGTTAAACCTCAACTGACGTCGTTGTCGCTTACGGCGAACATGAGCTGGGGCTACGAGCAGTATCTCCGTCATTACCCTGGATCAGTCGTCAGGGTTGACCAACACGACAGCCACCCAGGTTACGGCTCTTCGGCTCAAAACCCTGGTGACGCGTTACAAGGGTGTCCTGCGCTGACGAAGCTAATGATTAAGATCGATCACTACACAAACGAGGAATCACATGAGCGATACGTGGATCCGTTTGTGTATGGGGACGCATTCTGGGAATCTGTGGCTTCCTATTGTCCGCAGCTCGAGACGATTGAAATGGTGGACTCGTCAGATCACCGACTCTTCAACATGAGGCCCATCGATACTTTGACTGAGCGCACGCTCATAGCTCTTACTAGTCTCAAGTGGCTGCACTACTGCTCTATCGGCCCTGCTCGGCTGACTGGCAACGACATCTTCGAATGTTTGCGGTGTGTCACGAGGACGGAAGGATTCGTACCAGAACGTGTACCTCAGCATCGGAGGCCACGAACGTAGCAGACTCGCAAAGTTTTACGAGGTGATTTTGGCATTCCTCAAGTTGCTTTCGGATACCAGCGAAGAGTCTCTAAGCGTGGTGACTTGCACAACGAAACCTCTTCTCAACATCGCAAACCCTTATGACTCGAAAGTGAGACAAAGTTGGTGCGAGGGATACATGCGTGACGAACTAAAGCCACTACTAGTGTCTGCCCGAGAGAAACATCCGTCACTGACAATTAAATTGCTGATTGCTGGACGCAATGGAAACAAGTTCAGCCATATCCGCGAGCTTTCTCTGAGTTGAGATTCAAACAGACAGCCGTAGTGTGTTTAATGACATGAGTTAGGAGACGGCAGGGCGTGACTGACAGTGACACCAGTATTTTCAGCGTAGGTGAAAGTGAGGACGAGAGCATGAGTGCAGATGAAGACGAAAATATGGAGGACGATTTGTGACTTCGTGACTTGCCCATGCACACACTCGGACCCCTTCATGTTTGTCGACTGAACTGGAGAACTCTCGTCAAGACTAAGCACGCCAACTGACGTTTTAATGTCGTGATGCATGAACTCGAATGTTGTTCTTCAGTTTCACCGAGATGGTTGGAATCCTATGCCTCTACTAAAAGCTCTGAAAACATGGCGTTGGTCTCCAACAGTGTGTTACTAGATGTCGATTTCTGTGTATCGATTGGCGCTGGGTAAATTGATGAACTGAGTCGGTTTGCACACAAGTAACACGTGCAACGACGCAGATTATGTATGACGTCTGCATATGCTTTGGAACAGTGGTTAATCCTGTGCCCAAACGTGAATAGATCGACGTTGTACTGGTATTGAGATTGACTTCAGGTATAAAAATAATTGTAACCTTGCAGCCAATACGCAAGTCACTTTAACCTCGTACGGTAGCAACAGCATGTTTTTCAAACGACTCGGATTGACTATGAAGGATATCAATCTTGGTGAATTCGGTATGAAAAGAGTCCTCCTAGTTACAATTTCCACAACTTCCTCTCAAATATCCAATCTGCCCGACTGTTTCAGGGTTTTGAGTTAATGAATCACTGGAGCTTGGCGGCAGCGTGTCCATGGATGCAGCCTCTTATATATATGGGAGATCGCGATTTGCAGCAGCTCCTGAGTGGTATCGAATTCGATGTCTTCAGACCAACCAGTCTAATGCATATAGCCGAACACAATCTCTAGGTTGCCATTGCAACTGACCTTGAGCTAACTTCACACACAGCTCTGTCCTCCACCGTTCGGTACATGTATTAATACACTTTACATGACTGACATGACTAAACTACTGTACATGTACACTACCGGTACATTGTACAGTATTAATAGTTTAGTCCTCGAGAGCGGTCGCTCATCTCGACAATTACTTTTTTGTTGTTGATAATTACTTACTCTAAGTTACGAATACTTACGTCACCTGCCCACCACCAAATACTTCGTACTTAATTTGGTGGAGCAGTTAATGAGCAGATATCTGGAGCAGCAAAACTATTTTCTTAATTAAGCACCGTGCAGCGTGGTCTTGGTGCAGCTCAGTCGTGCGTGTCTTTTTGGCTCATTGCTGCGTTTGCAGAATGATGGTGCGGTGCGGCGTGGCATTCTGGGCTAATCGAAGTGATGTGATATGTGATACTTGTTGCTGTTGCGGTGCCCTGCAGGGCGTGGCAGATGAGTTCGATGTGTCGTCGTTGCTGTGCTTCAAGGTGTTCAAGGGCGGCAAGGTGGTTGGTTGACAAGTTGAGCGGGCCATCAGGAGAGCGCTGGAGAGCATGGTCGCCAAGCACTACGGCGCCGCCACTGCAGCCGCGAGCTACTGACCACCTGGTCATCATGCGCACACGACGAAGCACATGACTTCTGTCTCATATACATGTACCGGTACATTACCATTTCCAGTCAGGCAAGCCATTCACTTTTTTCATCGTCCTCAACATGCACGTTTGTTTTAAGGTCGATGGCCAGTTTAGTGCAAATATCTGATGCGTCTCAGCAGTTTTGCCGTAACTCATCGTATACTTGTCCGATAGAAAAACGAAGGGCACCGATCAAAAGCTCACGATTCGGACAATCCTGTCGATTTTTTATAGCTTATGGCAGGACCTCTCAGACGGATTAAATTCAGAGTCTGCTGGCAATAGAGGTGCCAGACCACTGCACGAATGGCTCCTACAGCTCAAGCAGCTGCTCAATCATATGCGTTCTCGAAGGAAAATATGTTTCGTCCAATGATTATCACGCATTTATATTACGGAAACGTAAGTGGTAGAAATACTGTGTTTTGCAATCAACGTGGCAAAGGGGGATGCGCCCCCGCTACAATCCCTATATGTTTGGCCGCACTAAACTGGCGGGGGGGCTCAATTTCAGGGAACTATCAATCCGTCTGAGAGGTCCTGCCATAAGCTATAAAAAATCA
>LGSN01000069.1:0-77854 GCA_001314375.1 Phytophthora podocarpi
TTGAATGTAGCGCTCCACTGCAGCTCCAATATAGTTGCAGCTAAAAGCACCGTTCATCTCAATAATTGTAGATGGTCTATAAAAGCGTCCATCACTATATCTACAACGACAGCCTTGCTCGCATCGAACCCAAGGTGGTCTTGACAACATGGTGAACAAAACGCTGCACAACATTAAAATTCGGCACCAACCAAAATAAAAAACAAGGTACAATTGAGTCCACCGCGTATATTTTTGCACTTTAACGCCATACGTATGCATTAACCAAGCCTATTGTTTCAGCTTCTAAAGCAAGCGTTCGTTGCATCTATCGCTTTGTGCTGCCCACCAGTGCTTACGCCGACAGCTTCTTAGCTACCTCCGCAAACGACTTGCCCTGAGTCGTGGCAACCGTCAGCTCCAGCTTCGAAGGCTGGCGAGAGCCGTCGCCGTTGGCCAGGGTGCCGGCACCCCACGGGGATCCACCGTGAATCTCCTCCATGTTGAAGAGCTCCGGAGCACGGTAGCCCAGAGGCACGTACGTCATACCCTGGTGCGCCAGGAACGTCAGCGCCGTGAACGCCGTGGTCTCCTGGCCGCCGCCCTGGGTGCCCGTGCTGAAGAAGATACCGGCAGGCTTGCCCGTCAGAGCACCGGCAGCCCACAGACCGCCGCACGAGTCGAACAGAGCCTTCACCTGAGCGGGGAACGACCCGAAGCGCGTGGGGAAACCGAAAAGGATGGCGTCCGCCTCCTTCAGCGTCTCGGGCGTGGCCACCGGGTAGTCCTTCTTGGCTGGTGCGTGCATCTTGGTCAGGATCTCCTCCGACAGGGTCTCGGCCACCTGGTACACCGTGGCGGTCACGCCAGGCACGGACTCGACACCAGCTTTGACAGACTCAGCGAGGGTGGTGATGTGTCCGTAGGTGGAGTAGTGGATGATGGCGACGTTGGTCATGTTGCTTGGTTGCTTGGGTTGTTGCGGTTGCTGATTGTTTTGGTGTGCTCGAAGGGAGGACAATTGAAGAATGAGGTTTTTGGACTGATGTCAGTTTGGTGCGGTGGTTTGGAACGTGGTTGTCATCCCTTGTTGTGTGCGTTCTGGCCACTGGCCAGGCTTTGGGGGCAATTGTCTGCGACACTACCAAAGGTATTACGCTCCATTGAGGCTGCTGAGAGATTAGTAGTACGTACCTGTAGGGCAGTGATCGTGCGTTTATTCGGCTTGCAGTCCTGGCGTGCGTGTGTATGTTAGTACAGTAATCTGTGTGAGTACCGAACGCCTGATATATATTAGGACCCCGGGTGTATAAAGTCATGCTGAATGGAGCACAGAACATACTGTATTGAAATAGTTTAATTGAGCAAGAATTCCACGCTTGCTTTGTTAACTAGGCCAGAGTGGTGCCAACAATGTTGTATGGTCGAGGCGTTGACCTTCGACCATGCATCCTCGCACCACATCAGTGCAGTAAGTAGGTCTACTTTATAAGGATCATCTAGTCCTTCTCCTAGTCGATCTAGAGCATGCATCATTTTCTCAGAGAGCACATACCTTTTGATGCAGTGGATGATCCCCTGATCCATTGGCTGGATCCTCGATGTGGTGTTTGGGGGCAACTTCTCCACCCGAACGTTAGTGAGAGAGAGACCCGTCTCATGGTGTGATGAGGCGTTGTCTACGAGCAATAGAATAAAACGGTTTTGAGCGCGCATTGTTCGTCAAGCCCCACCACCCGCTGGTACATCCAGCCTGTCATCCACTCCTTTTCAGTGCCAAAATAGTGGAGGGTGGCGGGCTTTCTGGGCAACCACCGAGGCGTTGTCGCCGTGCTTAAGTAGAGAATAGGCAGCTTTTCAGAACCATCTGCATTGGTGCAGACAGCCATCGTAACTCTAGCCTTACTCTGCTTTAGAGCAGGAGCAGCGTTCTTACAAATAGAACCTTGCGGTACTGCATTATAAAAAAACGCACTCTCATCCATGTTAAACACGTCACCCAGTTCGCGATGTCCTTGTAGGACATGGCCAGCGAGAGTGTGGCCTTGTCGATGATGCCCACCTTTTCAGCCCAGGTGAGGCGGAGACGCTTGGTTCGGGTGGAGGGCATAAAGGACTTGGTGGGCTTGTGATTGCACGTGCAAATTCAGAATTGAAGTGCTCTGCAGGTACTCAGTAAGGCAAAGATCGCCAAAAGCGCGCCATTTTTCAAATCTAAATTGAACATGATTGGTCAAACAAATGCTGGCGAGGTCCGATGGATTTTTAGCTCAGTACCTTTGCCCATCTCCATCTCGTCGCGTCGTAGCTCCATAATTATAAATTATACAAGGCTATGTTGATGACCCGTTCGGTATTCACGCAGATTACTGTAGTGCACAGTACTTTACGTTAGTTGAGATGGCATGAGCTTAGCCATGACTGCTTGTCCGTTGTTAGCATCAGGTTTTCGCCCTAAGAATCGCAGTGAAGCCTGTAATACATGTTCAATGCACTGCCTTGGGGTCCGTCAGCGCCTTGCACAAGAGTCCGTCAGTGCTGTTCACGAACCGCGCAACCAATAATCGATGTAACAGAGCCAATGGCGCGGCAGCTGCGGTGCCACGTCACACTGGACAGATCGATTGGCCATCACGTCGCCGTACACCACTATTTCAGATACAAAGGGGTATGCTCGATACCACGTGCTGATGTGAGCAAATATCTATCCTATCATCTTTGTCATC
Organism: Phytophthora podocarpi; assembly: GCA_001314375.1. Lineage (NCBI taxonomy): Eukaryota > Oomycota > Peronosporomycetes > Peronosporales > Peronosporaceae > Phytophthora > Phytophthora podocarpi. Next base: position 2,706 of record LGSN01000069.1, read on the forward strand.
TTTAACAGTTTTGTTCACACTTTCATTTATGCAGGTTTCAGCTTCAACATGTTGAAAACGGGAATGAAGTATCTTCAAGCCCTCCTACGTCACTGCTCCCTCGTGTTCCCTTCTTCCTCGATCTCCAATGTGATAACTTGCTCATTCCTGAATTCGCCTTGCCTCGTTCAAGACTAAGCTCCAGTTGTACCAACCAATCACCATGGCCAAGATCGCTATCATCTACTACTCCACCTACGGCCACATCGCCAAGCTCGCGGAAGCTGCCAAAGAGGGCATCGAGTCCATGGCCGGCGTGACCGCCGAGATCTACCAGGTGGCTGAGACTCTGCCTGAGGAGGTATTGACCCAGATCCACGCACCAGCCAAGAAGGACTACCCGGTGGCCACGCCCGAGACGCTGAAGGAGGCGGACGCCATCCTTTTCGGTTTCCCCACGCGCTTCGGCTCACTGCCGTCGCAGATGAAGGCGTTCTTCGACTCGTGCGGCGGCCTGTGGGCTGCCGGTGCTCTGACGGGCAAGCCTGCTGGCATCTTCTTCAGCACGGGCACCCAGGGCGGCGGCCAGGAGACCACGGCGTTCACAGCGCTGACGTTCCTGGCGCACCAGGGTATGACGTACGTGCCTCTGGGCTACCGTGCTCCGGAGCTCTTCAACATGGAGGAGACTCACGGTGGATCCCCGTGGGGTGCCGGCACCCTGGCCAACGGCGACGGCTCTCGCCAGCCTTCGAAGCTGGAGTTGACCGTTGCCACGACGCAGGGCAAGTCGTTCGCTGAGGTCGCTAAGAAGCTGGCTGCTTAAGTGTGTTTTAAGTGAGACCGTGCTGCCCTCAGCCTGTCATTAGCCTATATTCTAATTCGGAATGAAAGCTGCCGGTCATCGTTTCCCCTGTTTGTCTATTTTCGCTAGTGTTTAACCAAGCTGCTGAGTCGCTGTATTGTATATGCCGACGAGTCCATGGAGGAGCGTTCGTGTTGTCCAAGCTACGACTCGGATGAATCGTCAGCGTTAACGTGGCAAGATCGAGTCCGACGAGGTCTGGCAAGTGACGATGTGAGATTGCGACTGCAAACGTACTCGACACTTTCGACGAAGTGCAGCGAGTCAAAGGAGACTCAAAGGCAAGCAGGGCAGCTCTTTGGAGACCCCTGCGATGAGGTCGTGTCACGCTTGGCTAGTTCTTCGTTGCTGAATGTACTGTTCGACGATCTGCGGTCGACAGATCGGACGTTGCGAATTGCGGCTGCTCGGGTGTTGTGCCTCATGGCGTACGAGAATCTCACGAACCAACAACTCATCATACGGAGTCAGGTGAATGGAGACGAAGAGCAGGTTGCTGTCACCGTTGGTTGGGTGCATGCATTCTTGATCCCGCAGTCGTTACGGGATCGCTACGAGACTCAATGTGAAGAACGGAGAGTGTTCACAACCCCGAGCGGCCTGGCTGAATTCGTCTCGAACCTGATCAAGGACAACTACGCGTCGGTATACAGTCGAATCGGACGCTACTACGCGGGAGGTTGCCGCGAGTTTCTCCCACTTTGTTGGTTCCATGCACTAATGAATGATTCATCAGAATCGACCGACATGATCGACGTCCCTGATCCAAACGAGAACCTCGTGGGGTTTTACCTCGTTCCTAGACAGCTGCAATTCCCAGAGCAAGACGACTATTTCCTGCAGGAAATTTTGTCCTCGATTCGGACAGAAGCTGAGCTCTCGCGTCTTCAGCAAGTACATGCGGCGTTCCAACAAGTCGCTTTCCGAACGAAAGAAGCGAACGCCGCAGCATTGAAAACCGCGCTGGAAGAGATGTACAACCACATGACATCATCACTTGACGATGAAGAAGAAGCATTCATAGTGAACCAACGACACAACAATTTTTTACATTGGTTGAATGCTTCATCCGAACGCATGGTACCTTGGAATGAGCTACTGATTTGGTGCTGCACCGATATGAATGCCGATGAAATGCTCAAACGCTTTGGTGCAGATACATGCAGGATAATTAGTGCTGCATTTCGGAAGTTAACGCTCGGTAACGCAGGAGTTCTGCCACAGAAGGATCAAACAAAGTCTTATGTGTGGGAGTCTGCTCTTGTCGGGGCAGTCCTGAATCACCCAAATCTTCCTGATGAGTTCAAAACAAACATTCGACGCTTGTCCGGTGGATACGTGAACCGACTCGAGCTTTGTCACCGTGGGAAGAAGCCTATTACTACAAGCAATGCCTCGTCAAACACAACCGATGGAGATTTTGAGCGTCCTTGGGAGTATTTGCTTCCGCTCGAACTGACAGAGATCCACCCGGTCAGTTGGAGCGTGTTCCTTAGCAAATGGCGTCAAAGTGCAGATGCAAAGCCCGACGAAGACGATATGCGTGTCTACCACCAGAACGAGAGGAGACACCACTCAGTCAGTGAAGGTGCAAACTCTTCGGTGCTGGCTGCTCGTAAGAACGCCCTCGCCAATTTGGCTCACAATCCTCGTATATTCCACAGCTTTCGTGACCTAAACCAACTACGACAACAGCTACCGTTAATCACGAACCGACCGCCTGAGATCAACGAAGAAATGGTCGAGTTTCCGCCCACGCTAAGCCGGTTGCGAAGCTATCAGTTAAGCGAAGCAGAGCAGCGTGAGCTGAAGGAGAAGCGTGAGTTGTTTCGTAGACTGCAGCAGTCATCTACCAATCTAGACGAAGTCACACGGCAACGACTGGATGAAAAGCGTGAAGCTCGGCACAAGGCACACGAAAAAGCAGCAGAAAACCGAAAGAAGGCCGAGCAACTCGCTGTTCAGCGACAACAAGAGCTGGAACGCGCGAAACGCGGCAAGCAAGTAAAAGCCCAGGAGCGCATACGACGCAAAGAGCATCGGTGGCAAATTCTGATTGAAGCGAGGCAAGAACGACATCAACGTGCCCAATGGTGGAAGCAGCTTCAACACGAAGCTGAAGTAGCGCGACAGGAGGAGTTTGTCCAGCGACAAAAGGAGCAGCACGAGGCTGCAATGAGAGAAGAGCAGAATCATACACTACGCAGTAGATCCGAACCCGCGGCCACACGCTTATCGGCAGTATCTCTGCTTCAGCCTCCGTCTACCCCTCCTGCCAATGAGCGACAGTCTTCCAGCTCACGAAGACCATTATCTGCACGAACAGCTACTGACCCACAGATCGTTCGTGAGCGAGCGCAAGTGTATGGGTGTGCTGCAACCGAAGCGTTCGCAGCACGTAGACCACAAACTGCTCGAGCGGACTTCTGCTCAGGAACGCGAAGTCCTCAGAAACCTGCTAGTTTTCGTCGGCGAGTTCGGCCAGCAAGTAGCGATGGCAGTGGCGGCGGTCGAAACGATACTTCGAGTGCGTCCTCTAGCAAAGGCTCAGGCACTAATGATCCTCCTCAAGTGTCGGGTGTTGCGAATGCCTGCGCGACTCTCGTAATGTCTAACGCAGCACATGCAGTTGCGCAAGATATCACGATCCCTCCTGTAGCAGACCCTGCGCCTGAAGAGGAGGTGGTGCCGCCCGGTGTTATCATGGCGCAGTACTTGGCCCTGGAAAAGGAGCAGAGGTTTAAACTGCACGAACGCTACTGTGTGAATCGTGTCCGTCACAAACTCATGTTCACAGTGCTGCAGCAACTTACCCAAGAGATGCGGCAAGACGCAGCATGGCGGGAGTTCCTTCAAGCAGCAGGGGGGCCCCGAGGCATGAACAACAACAAACGAAACAAAAGCAAACGAGAAGCTAAAGTCACGTACACAGCTTTCGTCAGCGTAGCGAATCAATTAGGCATCACAACGCCCCCCAAGAGACTACAAGCAGTGGCACGCAGCTTAGACCCATGGAAGACTGGCTTCGTCTCGTGGGAGTCATTCTACACGTGGTGGAGCTCGCAATAATGAATGAATCAGCAGTTCTGTCAACTTCAACATCACATGGATCCATCATTGCACATTAAGGGACACATGGCTACACCGGCAGAGCTGAACGAGTTGGAGCGTGGCGATGGAGCTTGGGAAAATATTCAGGTTAGAAGCTGAGAGAAATGAGTATCGTTGGTGCTCTGATATGGATAACGTTAGTGGAAATTGGTTGTGGAGCAGGAGGTTCTGCGCTTTGGGTTCCGGAGCTTGTGGGAGGTTTTTGCTGGTGTGGATGGCCGTGTCATGGTATAGTTTTTTTACTTGTCTGCAATGGGAGCTCTACAGTATATGTAGTTGGTTACTGATGCGCTTGCGGATAATTGTTGCAGGAGCTGGAAAAGGCCTTTGCTGCTCAAAAGAATGCCTCACAACGTCAACAGCAGCACTTGGAGGCCATCGCACAAACTCTGAATACTATGAGTGAACAACTTCGACTGTACGTGGAAGTCAAGCTACAAGTCTGTCTATTTAAACTCCACTACAACTAATTGGCTGTGGAATGTTGCATGAGCTAGTGAACAAGAGGAGGCGTCGAATCAACAGGTCGAGGCACGCTTAGAACACTTGGAGTGCCAACTTCAGGACCAGTTCGCGAAATATCGCACTGCAGAAGTTGACGATAGCGCAATTAACAAAGTTCGTATCTCCAAGGTTGAGCATCGTCTAGGTCTGCTGGAAGAAGAAATGGGGCATGTCGTGTCGGCGGTCGACCAGAAGGCAGATACGGAGGCTCTGTTAGCGCAGGGAAGGACATTGCAAGAAGCGATGAGTAAGTGTGTGAGTAAATGTTGACAAACTTCGTGGGGTAGTCGATCAACTTGTTGACTATATTGTTGCTGTGGCTGCAATGAACCAGTGTAAAAAGGAAGCATTTGATCAGGAATTCCTTGCGTTGCAGGAGCAACTTCAGCAGCAACGACAAAAACTAGAAAAAGAGCTTTTGGTCTCTATCTCGGACTTCAAAGCTGCCCAAGAAGCGCTTCTTCACTCCGAAATGGAAAGTTGGGCTGTAAAAACACAAGAGTTCGCATGTCAAAGTGTGCAGACGATGATTGACCAAGAGACTGAGCAGCAGGGAGAGGTTTTGGGGGCAATGGATATTCAGATCAAGTTCTCCTGTGAAGCTCTTGAAGCCCAGCAGAAGCGAATGGACGACTTTCACTTAGAAATCGAGAAGCATATTAACTCGACGATTGCAGCTGATCGAGAAGATATCGCTCGCCAATGCAGCGAGGCACACGGTCGAATCGACTACCAGTTTCGCACCCAAGAAGAGTCTTTGGAGAGGATTCGAGGAGAGAAAGAGGGCCTTCGTGAAGAGATCACGATAACTGTTAACAACAGAGCTCAACAGACGATAGCCGAGATTACTGCTGCTGTCGAGGATCTTGATCGTCGTGTGCTCGATCGGGAACATAATGAGCTTGAGAAAATGCACCATCAGCTCACTGAAGAGCTTCAGCTCACGATTGCAAACGCTTTAATGGCATTGGAACCTGCCAAGGACAAGGAACAGCGCAAGTTGAAACAGCACCAACACATTGTCGGACGCAAATTGGCAGAACTCGATCAGATGATGCAACTCATTGGACGGCAGCTCATTCAAAACACGTCACAGCTGCAAGTAGTGCGCAACGAGCAACTTGTGAATCATTTCCACCTCGACTTGCAGAATGAAGGCGGCGGATACGACGAAGATAACGAACTCTTGCAGTATGACGTAGCTGAGAACGTCCTTGCTAATGTTTCACCGACTCCGATATTATCTGGACCACAACACGTCGATCAAACCGAAGTTGACACTGCCGAGTTGCTGGCAAAACGATCTCAGCATCAAGTGTTGCAGGAGCAACTAGACAAGAAGCTACGCGACTACAGTCAGGTCTTAGATTCTAGCCAGCAACGACAACAAGAAAACGAGGAAAAGGTTACACAGCCAACGCAGTCACCAAAGGAGTAAGTCCGTTCATTACATTAGGTAAAAAGACCTCGACTGCGAAACTCGGATCGGCTCTGTTTGTCGATGATTTTGAGGTGGTATCGATAGTTCGTGAGGTGGGTTGACGTGGCTTTTCCAGCGATCCAACTCAACTGAAAGACCCGTTGCCAATGCTGCTTCTGTCATCCAGCGATCCCGCCTCAAGAGCACCATTTCCATTGGGCAAGGATCCGTTCGATCCAATAGCGGGTGTCTCCGGCATCGTCGATACCGTCATGACGGCTAATAAATCAACCGATGGCGGTGTGATTTCCATACGAAGCGAAGCTTCTGCGTTCTCCAAAATGCCCCAAAGAAATCCTTGTTCCTGCTCGTACGTCAAGCCATCCTCGTTGCCACCGTCTAGACGTGACAGCAACTCCTCGTTCGCTTGGACACGTGGGAGACGGAGCGTCGTGAGTTGCGCAGTGAACTGCTCTCCCAGTTTCTGCTCGTTCAGAAGGTTCTGCGAGGCCGTCACAATCTCGTTCTTGCGTTGCACAGCTTGTTCAGCTTCGAGCGGTTCGGGTACCTCACTGATGTCGATGAAGGCTTGCGCCGCGTTCTCGACGATGCCACTCAGACGGTCGTTCTCACTTAGCACGCCCTTGCCGGACCACATGCCGCTGGATCGGCCATTGCTGCCTACTCCGCCCATGCCCAGTTCACTATGCAGATCCAAATGCTTCTCCAGCTCCAAGAAGTGCTGCAAAGACGCATCGTCCAGGATACCTGGTACTTGCAGTAGTCCATCTGTAAAGCCAAGACATCAGCAGTGAGTACCAAGGCACAATAGAAACCCTAAGGCGAAGTAGGTTCCCATTACCAAGATACTCCTGTAGACTCGCCTGACGCTTTATCAAGAAGTTCGGGTCAAATCTGTATACCAAACGTGGTTTAGTACACACACCAGATCAAGCAAAACCTTAAGGCAACGATTAATAACAGCGTTGTGGAATTCTCAGAGCAATGGACACGTTGGAACGGGAGCAAATCAGCCAGCAGCACAGGAGGAGGAACAGAGCGAAGAGAGCTCCGTCAAGAATCAGCTTCGACAACTGAGCAGCCTCAACCACTTCGGAACTGCAACCTCGTCACACTCTTGTCGACGCTGTGTAGCTCGGATCCTCGCTCGTCGCTCTCTCTCAGATAAGATCAAGTGATTTTTACAGTCATCGACTGCAGCGCAGCCTCCTCTCTTCCTTTTCAACACCAGAGAGAGAGAGAGCGCACGAGCCACGAGCGTCGGTAGGAGACCAGGGAGCTCAGTACAAAGCGGCCAGAAGCCCGCAGTCAGAGCAGAGCATAGCAGAGCTCTTTCCACTTCCGCGTGACGTGCCGCTGTCGCCTCCCCAACAGACTCCGAGAGCCCCTTATCATCACGGAATTCCACGTCGCTCGCTGTCCCCTTCACTGGGAAGACACGCACCGGCCGAACCACTGCTTCTCAGGCAGAGACGCCTCGATGAGGTCTCCGAAGCGCCGCACCAGACGCGAGTGTAGCTGGTCGAAGTCGCTGAAGCGCCGCGAAATGCGCCACAAGCCGCCGTTGCACGAGATCTGCGCGGCATCACAGATTAGCAAGAGGACTGCAAGATAGAGAGAAGAAGAGAGAGGGAGAACATACCTCCACGATGAACTCCGTGTGGTCCCCCACCGTGTCGTAGCCCGTGATGAGCGCGCTCACGTTTAGCATCGCCATCCTTGCCCACACCCGGAAAAAATGATCAATTAGCAGACTTTTACAGTTAATGATTTGATACGTTTTAACCCACCATTTTTACTAGAATTTACATGCTTTAACACATAAAAGCACAAATTATATCGACACAAAAACAACGGACCGCACGCAAGATGGCGCCGCAGCACCAGGCGACGGTGGCGCTGACGCCGATCCTCAAGAAGCTTGTGCCGCTCTGCTTCGTGACGGGCGCGGCGATGGAGGTCTTCATGGTCAAGACAGGCTTCTGTACGTCCAATTGCTCAATTGGCCTAGATAAGCGCACGCACAAAGCGAAAGACTAAACGTGTTGTTTGTTGCTATAGACGACATTGTGACGGTGAACGAGGCCGAACGCCGCCAGCTGCGCGACGAAGAGCGCCGAGAGTACTTGGAAGCCAGAGATCGCGGCGAGTGAGCGCGCGCACGGCAGAGACTCATAGACGTCACTGATTCCTGTTTCCTTTCCCTTCGATCCTGTGCCCTCCTCCTCCTCTTCGCACTACCAGCCACACTGCTCTTCTTGACTCCCTGACTTCCTCCCTGTTTTGACATGGACCTCAGCCACTGCTAGGCTTTGTGCGCAACGCGCTGCAGCACCAACTCCAGCTTGGGTACGCGGTAGCCGCCACGTTCCTTGGGGCGATTCAACGCGTATCGTGTCGAGATTTTGGTGGTGACGGCGTTGTTCTGCATACGCAGAATCTCCACCACCTGCACAGCCGTCGTGATGGCCGCCTCTGATGCCTGTAGTCGAACGGTCTCCTGCTTCTGCACTGTGAACTTCGAGTTGATGATGTTGGCGTAGAATACTGCGAGCAACATAGCCATCAAAAGCGTTAGCACAAACGTCCAGGATGCGCTAAGAAGGAAAGAAGACAGGCAGACAAAGCAAGGCAGAAGGTGGTAGAAGGCGTCGTACCTGCCGGTTTCCGTGTCGACACCGTGACCAGGTCGTCTGTGTACCGCGCGAGACGGGGTCCAGCAAACACCTTCTCCAGAGGCTGGAGGTCGAGCTCCTTAATCAACTGGTCAAAGACCTCCTTAGCTGCTGGCCACTCGGGGACCTGAACCACGCCGCTTCGTGACTCCGTAGCAGCTTTCGTCCAAGGTACCGAGCCCACGACGAGCACATGCCCGACGTCCTCCGCCGCTTCCACCAGCACAGCAGCGTCGGAGCCCACCGCGACCTTCACCTTGAGCTCGTCGTACAACTCCTTCTTGCGTGCCACCAAGTGTGCCGGACTGTCCTCGTCCACAAACACGAGCTTGTCAAAGACACCGGAGAAGTGGTGGTCCAGCCACTCGCGCGTCAGCTTCTCCACGAACCGCGGACGGTCCGTGATGGCCAGCAAGGAGAAGTACTGGCGCAGCAGCTTGAGGACCCCAGCGGCCCCCTCCACCGCCGCCAGCTCCGTCTCGAATTGCTTGGACTCGTAGAACGCGTGCGTCTTGCTCTCCGCGTCGCCGCTGCCCCAGACGCTCGTCCAGCTCGACGACGCGATCTCCTCCACGTTGATCTCCACCGCCGGCATGCAGCAACAACAATAGCATCATTGTCAGTCTCTACGGTCTTCTACCAACGTCTAAAGCTGTGAGTGTTAAAGGGAATAAAGTGAAAGATCGCTAGCTGCCTGCCTCTCTCTCTCTGCCTGGCTCACCTTCGCTCCGTGTTCCGCTTCGTGCCACGCCGCCGCGCATTCCAGCAGCTTGGTGAGCGTGTGGTCCACGTCCACCACCAACGTCACACGCTCGTTGCCAGCTCGTTGTCCGTAGTGCGACATCCGTTCACTTGCGGCAAAAAGGTAAAGAGCTCTTCAGCGCCGGATACACAATAGTCGCACTTTGAAGTTGTAGTATCCGATTAAGTACGATGAGTTTGAATTGTAGCCATGTTGGGCAAAAAGGCAACGACTGGAACTGAACTAACGTAGCGTCCAAAGACGAAATGACACCGCTCAGCTGCGTGGGCTTCCGCTGCCTGGACCGAGACGAGTGCTACCACTACGACGAGAAACTGAAGAAGGCGGCGTTCATCCATGACGGTGCCAGTTGCCACAATACACTGGCGGACGTGCAGCACCGCTTCCGGTACCACAACGTGGACGGCGACGTGCAGATGCTCAGTGCAGACGAAGTGCAGGAGCTCATGAAGTGCACGTACACGAGCAAGTTGCTGTTCCAGCGGACGCACTTGCTGCGCAACTATCCGTTCTGGGGCTTCTCGGGCTCGGTGGCGGATGGGTTTGAGCAGTTCGCGCCGCTTGCGCACAAACAGTTCGAGGTGTCACCTAAAATCGCTATTGGACACGTTTCGCTGCTGAGTCACGTCGAGGAGAAGCCGCTCGGGTTGTTTGCTGCTGAAGAACTCGCGACCTACGAGTTTCTGGGGGAATACACTGGAGTGATCAAGGTGGGCATCAGCAAGTTCGACCCGTACGGCATCTCGTACCCTTCCGTGTACGAAGGCGGCAACCTGTACGTGAGTGCAAGCGAGTACGGCAACGTCATTCGCTGCATCAATCATAGCGCCACCCCCAACGCGCGCTTCGTGCCAATGGTGCACAACGGCATTCTTCGGGTTTTCTGCGTACGTGTTTGTGTTGAGTAGAGCAGCTTGGCTGGACGTTCGTATAGTTAGCGTTTTCTGACGGCAAGTATGTGCGATGATACAGTTTGTGATCCAGGAGGTTAAGCAGGGCAACCAGATCTTTGTCAACTATGGGCCATCCTACTGGAAGTCTACGGATACCGAGCCCCTTGCTTTCCATGAGCCAGAAGTTCAAGTACAATAGCTTTTCATTCCCCGTTTACATAAGTGTGAGAGAAACAAGAGACAACAGGTTGCACACACTATGGGTGGCAAGACGTCACGTCACTTGGCTGGAAATGAGGATCCTACGCTATCACGTTGGTCCAGCTTACTCCTCGACCTCGACGATGGCCTCGATCTCGACGGCCACGTTGAGCGGCAGGGCGTTGGTGCCCACGGCCGAGCGAGCGTGGATGCCCTTGTCGCCGAACACCTTGGCGATGGTGTCCGAGGCGCCGTTGATGACGGCCGGCTGCTGCGAGAAGCCATCCACGCAGTTGACGAAGCCCACGAGCTTCACCACGCGCTTGATCTTGTCAAGGTTGTCCACCTCCTCTACAGAGCCATAACACAATCAACAAGACGATGTCAGAGCCTCTCATCACCCCGTATCAACCTCCACATTGACTGCCAGCTAGCGACGTACGCTTGAGGGTGGCCATGAGGCTGAGCGCCACGTAGTGGGCGGCGTCGTAGCCCTGCTCCGGCGTCAGGTCCTTGCCGATCTTGCCCAGGATGAGGTCGCCGCCAGCGGGTTGCGGCAGGTGGCCGGCCATGTAGATGGTGTTACCCGAGCGCACCGACGTGCGGTAGTTGCCCTTGGGCTCGGCCACGGCCGGCAGCGTGTAGCCCAGCTCCTCCAGTTTGCGCTCGATGTGCACGTTGCGCACCGCCGTCGCCAGGGTGCGCGGCTTGGTCATGCGGATCAGGGACATCATCGTGATAGGTGTGGCGGAGTGAGTCAAATGCGGATTGAGCTGCTGCACGGACGAACTGCTGCAAGGCACAAGCTGATGCTGGTCAAGCAATGATCGCAGTTGGGGGATCGGCGACGCATCCAACCTGAACGATAAGATGCACTAGATACGTCACTACAACCTCGTGATTGTGACATAGGTACAGAAATGCGCTATGATGGCTACATGTAGACGAAACGGCACGATCTATCTATCCCTCGCGATCTGAGTGGGGTAGTGGGGTAGGACCGTGCAGTTAGTCCTCTTGTGGAGATGCATTTAGCCTGCTGTTGGTGCTGCTGCTGATGCGGAGGCAGGTGCGCCGACACCTCTACTGAGGAAGAGGCGACGCATTCCCACTTCTGCCCGTCAAGAGCAGAAGGGGTCGAGGAGAGGGCGAGACAATCCGCACGCCGACCATGGTCGCTGCCACACACTCCCCTCTCCAACCTCCAGCACCCGGACTAAAGCTGAAGCAACCGCCGGCCCCCTCGATCACGAGCCGTGCCTCAACTCGTAGATTGACCGCGTCGGCAGAGGTCGTTGCCAGCATCATGCAGTCTCTTAGCATCTCGACTACGTCTCCTGCTGTCAATTCAACGCGCGTGGGGATCGGTGGCAAGCCAGCTATCAAGGCGGCAGCTCAACCTGCAGCTTTCAATCAATCCAAACCTAAGGATCCCAACAACGCGGACTTGCAGTCTATTGCCAAGGACAAGAGCGACAGTGCGAGAAGCAAGCACCCACCGTAAGTTTTTTTTATTTCTTTGCTTTTTTTCTACGTGTCGTGGTTCTCATCATTTCCAATGTCGCCGTCCTCGTTCACTCGGAACAGCATCAGCATCGAGGTCCTCAAGCCAGGAACTTGCACGGGCAGCAGCACGTACGCCAAGGAGATGGCGTTGCTAGCCAACCAGGTGCAGACTGGCTTGCAAGCTCGAGTTGCTCCCGTCCCGATCGACGACTGTACGGGAGGCGTATACTACTTGCGGACAAAGAATCGTCGCCTAACGGCTGTGTTCAAGCCCGCGGACGAAGAAGCTTATGCGCTGAACAACCCCAAGCACTTTCTCAAGCCCGAAAAGTGTTCAGGCATCGAGAGCATGCGCGAGGGAATCTCAGCAGGGGATGCTGCCGTACGTGAGGTTGCAGCGTATCTACTGGATCACCAGCACTTCGCCCGGGTGCCAGTGACGATGTTAGCTTCTATCTACCACCCCGACTTCCACTTCCAAGCGTCGGAGACTCCCCACCGCAAGACTGGTGCGCTGCAAGCTTATGTAGCGCACCAAGATACGGCCGATGACGTGGGTTCGTCCATATTCAACGTAGCGGATGTCCAAGCCATCGCCATTCTAGACATTCGTCTAGCTAACCAGGATCGTCACGGAGGCAACATTCTGGTGGTGGAGCCGGCTCAGGTGGTAGCTCAAACGTCCTCCGCTGTAGTTGTGACCAAGTCGCTTGCGGGCAAGAAGGTCTCTCTCGTCCCAATAGACCACGGCGTCTGCCTACCCCGCGTCTCAGCTCTATCGGAGACTAGCTTCATGTGGCTCCTTTGGCCTCAAGCCAAGCAGCCATTTTCCCCCGCGGCGCTCGAGTATATTGCAGCGTTGGACGCACAGCGTGATCTGAAGCTGCTCGAGGACAATCTGCCAGCAGGTTACCAGCTTGAACGCGAGGCAGCTCTCACATTACTCGTCTGCACGGCGTTACTGAAATTTTGTGCACTCGACCTCCACTTGACCGCCTACGATATCGGAACACTCATGAGCCGCCAAGGAACCGCTACCCAGCAAGAAATGAATCCAAGCGTGCTAGAAATGATGGTAATTTCTTGTCTGCACGATCCGGTAGTGCTCAAAAGCGAGACGTTCCTGAAACTCCAAGATAAACAGCATCCTGCACCAAAGACGACAGCTACCGCTTTCGAGAAAAAGTCAATGAACCAAGACAAAGCGTGGATGAACTACGTTACCACCTTCATGGCAGCTTTCTGCCGTGAGTTAGTGGCGCACTGTGCAATCAAATAGATCAGCCGTACTTTTACTCACTGCTATTCGCCGAGGCAGTCGAGTAAATACTCTCCAACTGAGCTGATATTCGTGCTTGCATGTCCTGAAGTAAGTCTTGCAGCCAACGACTTAAAGGCACATTCACTTCAGGACTCGAGTTGTCATCATTTTGCAAGAATACGCTCGTAAATCGACGTAACACGTCGTTCTCGATCACTCGCTTGATATTGTCTTGCTGGGGTGTAGATCGACACATGACAACCTTCTCTGTCGATGAATTGTTGGTCTTGCTTGACAAATCCACTCCGTTCGTGTTCAACTGCACGTTTACCGTGGGTGCCACGACGCATAAACGCAGAGAAGATTCGAGTAAGCACTCCATAGCTTGAGCATGCGATCGCTTTAGTCTCTGCATCAACTCATCATGATCTGCGAGCTCAGCCTCCAGCTCAGATATTCGCGTTTGCAACGATCGATTGTCGTGTTTAACAGCATTGAATCCTTCCGTTAATCGAAGTTGTTCTGCTGCTCCTTCGCGCAATAATTTATCGCGTTCATTCCGAGCAACTTGTGCTGCTCGTTGCTGTTGAAGGAGGTTAGCAGCGGTCGATTGAGCACTCTCCGTCATTAACATCTGAACTTGTTCTTCTAGGTCTTGAATTTGCTTCTTCATCGTAGCATTTAGTACCTTTTCAGAGGTGTGTTTCGACACCAAAGCATGTAGTCTATCGACATCAGCAACCTTCTGCTCGATCCGGACCTTCAGCGCATTTATGATCGACTGGTGACGCTGCTCGCGTGCTTTCGTTTCAGCTTTATGGTGCTGGTCAAGTACCTTCAACGCAGTTTCTTTGACCACGACGTCTTTATGACTTTGACGATGTGTTTCCTGAATATCCTGGAGCTCTTTTTGATGTACATTCTGAAAATCCTGGAGAGATTCTCGCAGTTTCTCCTCAGTTTGTTCTAGTTCCACGACTTGTCGCTTGAGTTTGGAGTTGTCACCAAGACGCAACTGAGCTTCGCGTTCACATCGTTCCTTCTCTAGTGTTACCTCCTTCTGACTTTCTTTTAAGTCTTTCAAGACTCTGTGCAACTCCTGGTCACGCCTATCAAGTTGCTGGGCTAGAAGCTGGTTTTCTTCTTTCAAAGTAGATATCTCACGTAGTTGAGCAGCGTTAATCTTATCGTCGCAGCTCTGTTGAAGTGTACATTGCGTGGCTTCATCAACTTGTTCCTGTTCCTCAGGTTGTTGAGTGAATAATTCTTTAATTTTGTTTCCAGGTTGCATCATCTTTAACTGTTTGTCCAGCTTGGTGTACTCTGCCTCGAACAGAACACACTCCTCAACTTTTTCTGCAAGTTTATCTCGTAGCTGCATAATTTCATCAACGTGTGTGCTGCGTTCGTCCCATAGTCGCTGCTGCGTGGCTTCAATTGTGTCGACGTATTTCCGAAGCTCAGTTGTATCAGCTTGTGCCTGCTCGCTCACTTGGCGCGCGATGATAGCTCTCGCACGCGCTGTTGAACATTTTGTGCATACTGAGCTTGGCGTTATTGGTACTTTCGCTGACAATGACATCGACGCAGAAGCAGCGCGAAATTGTCCTCCAGCAACGACTTTGCTCTGACCTCGCATCCTGGTTAGCCATTGAAAAGGTTAGACACAGAGCAGAACAAATTCGATGGTACTTTAACACCTACTTCTCCACCAGTTTTGTCCGGAGTACATCGTTCTCGTGACGAACGGCGGCGTATTCTTCACGCAATTGCTGCACTTCATCCCTGGAATCGCCTTCTGGTTCCTGACAATGTTCGTCTTGCTGTTGAGTTTGCCGAAAATGATTGTCGTGTTCTACCCCCAGTTTTGCTGCGTGCCGAGTCGTTGAAGTGAACATCTTCATCACCATCCGATCCATTGAAACACCTCGCGATGATACCGGTACATACGTCGAGGACGGTCGCTGAGCTTGGTTTTCGTACGACTGCCAACTAGAAGTCATAGCGACCTCGCTGGGCCTAGTACGTCGGACAAGTGAAGACGCACCGGCACTTTTTGGTAGCATCCCTAAAGCTCGACGTCCTCCCGTAGCGGCTGACGATGTAGGTCGAGTATCTGGAACTTCGACATTAGGCCCACCAGGTTGATCCGAAGATGCACCATTGATGGACGGAAGAGCGGAGCGCTGCTCCATAACTACGTCACTGATAAAAGACTGAAGAAATATGCTGTGCTCGTTAACCTTGAGCGAAGTATTTTCCCATTCCCACTTCAACACCCTGTTATTTTTACGTTGAATATGCGATTCCTTTTATGCATTAATCTTCTCTAACTTTGTGCCCAGATGAAGTTCTGTGAAGAGGTTTTACCAATGCTGGCGACTGCTTCACTCGAGGAGAAGGCGAATCACTCTTGCTAGTGTCTACAGATGCTCGAAGTGCCGGTGTTTGAAGTCGATTCAGCAGGACTTCGTTGGCCTGGTACAGCTTCTTACAGACGACATCCTTCTTCTGGAGCTGGTCGTGTAGTGTTTCCAGCCCATTTGAAAGCTCTACTGACTGTGCTTCAAGCACACCGCACTGCCGTTTGAAGGACAAGTAGAGCTGTGTAGATTCAGTGATCTTGGCCACTAGGATGCGCTGTTCTCCGGCCAGTTCGTCGAACTCGGCGACCATGACAGCAACGTACTGTGCCAGCTCCTTAGACAAATGTTTCTTAAGCTCGATCAGATGAACTGCCACTGAGTTGTCCTCCGGATTGGCTTCACTGCGAGCTCTTTGATCGTTGATGCTTGATTCGGAGAGGTTGTTATCGAAGGACAGAAATGCAGTAGCCTCGGCAAGCAACACGTTCTTGCACTGAATCATGCGCGATCGCTTTGCTTCAAGCTCTCGAGCGTGCATATTGACTGCACGCATCCTTAACTGCTCCAACTTGAGCTCGCACTCTTCAGCATGATCCGATTCCAACTGGCGCAGCTTCGTGGACATCTCCTGATCAAGCGTTTGCTCCAGTATTTGGAGTTCTTGGCGGCATTCCTGCTCAAAATATTTACTACGCACAGCAAGCGCGTTGACGCGGCGTTGTTCTGCAGCGTCTTTCAGCGCGTGGAGGTCCTCCTGGTGAGATATTTGCATGGTGTCGTGAAGTTCCATGATCGTCACACGGTTCTTCTTTTCTAGGTCGCGTTGTAGTTGTTCCTGTTGCTCACGATGCGATCGTGTCAGCATCTGCTCTAGCTCTTCAGTTTCAGTTTCAAGTGAGAGAGAAGCTTCTGTCTTGATATGGTGAATTTTCTCTTCGTGTTCCATCTCCAATCGCTTGCGAAGCTGTTGTAGTTGTGCTTGTGCGCCAAATGCGAGCGCCTTCTTCAGTTTCTGGAGCTCAGCTTCTTCTTTTTCAAGATGAGATGTCTGGATCTCCTGTTTTAGCACTGCCGTTCGCTCTTCTTGGGCCTTCAGAACGGAAGCTACTGTCGCCTCCCGGTGGTTGTATAATTCTTGCTCCAGCTTCTGTCTCTGCTCGACTTCCCAGCGTTCCATGGCCTCAAGACTATCGTTTTGAATCTGCTTTAGGCTAAGACTCAATTCCTCTTCCGCTTGGTTGATCAGCTCCCGTTTTTCTCGCTCCGTCTCAGCTGTTAATTGCAACTCCAATTGAGATAGACTCTCCTCCATTGCAGCGTTATGGCTACTGTGCAGCTCCTTTAGCGCTTGTTTGCGCTCCTCAAGAAGGATTGCTCGAGTCTTCTTCACCGCGGCAGCTTCTTCAAACTCATATTCCTCCATTTTTTCCCTCACGAGTGTTTTTGTTTCCTTCTCGTACTTCTCACGCAGATTCATGAGCGTCATGTGCTTCTTCGAGTCGTATTTGCGCTGCAAGTCCTTCAAGTACGTCGCTTGCATTTGCTGGTGGTGAAGTTCAATTTTCGCCGTGCTGGTTTCAATATCACGCTGACAGCGCGCAGCAAAGCGCTTCACAGCCACGGCCTTCTGAGTCAATAGAACTTCTTCATCCTCAATAGCTAAAGTGTTTTTCACGTCCCAGCCTGTCGATGATGAATTGCTGGCCATCGAATCTGATAGCACGGACTCCGAATTCCGAGTGGAAGAAGCCAAGTTCCTCGTTTTGCTCATGACTCGAAGACTTCGTTCTCTTGAGCTGCTGACGGAGGAAACACGAGATGCGTCTACAGCAAACAAATGCACAACCACGAATCGGTAAACAAACGAGCGCTGCATGACCGATAATTATAGCTGCCGTAACTTACCACAAGACTTGACGCGCTGCAGCAGTTGATCGCACTTCATCAGCGTCGTTGCCACTTGATCAGCTACCGCTCCTGCCTCTTGTTGAGCCTTGAACAGCTTTGAAAAAATTGGAGACGAGGCGTCGACCGCGTTTGAAGACACAGACGACGATGGAGACACAGCTGCGTCCTCAACTTCCTTGTCTGGGCTAGTAGGACAGTTACTGCCGTCTTGCGTCTTGCTCTGAAGTGGCGGGTGCGTCGATCCGCTGTCGTTCTGCCTCCTTCGACCTCGGAACACGCTCAGCCGCGTCTCAATTGCTGCGAGTTCGCGCTCCACATCACGACAGGCTTCAGTAGCGACGACCTTCGTTGCTACGAAGTTTGTGCCACTCGCATTCTCGTCCGATAGAGACGAGATGGACAGCGCCTTTGAGTGTCGACGCGGAGGCGAAGACACCTGCGAGTTCCGGGGCAGCGAGTCAGACGGAGAAGGTGCAGACGGTGGAGAAGACTGCAACGAAGACTGCAACTCGCCCTCGAGAGCGCGGAGACTTGAGCTCGAGTCTACCGCCGTGACGGGCATCGTCTTGACTAATAAATAGCGGCGACCATCCGGCAAATAACCGACTGCTTTGAAGAGTCGCCAATTACGAGCCGACAGCACTACTGTAGATATGTAAATTGCCATGCTCTCATGAGCTTCCTAGCATCGATTGAACTAGTCCTAATAACATTTAGTGACGAAGTATATGTAACTAGTCCATTCATCGCGAGCCAAGTTCGACTCGACCGTTAGTTGAAGTTGAAGTGTTTCGTTTAGCAGCACGGCGGAATCCTCTCCACGTGCGCACGTGAATCACGTCACCCAACCCGTGGGTTGCATCCTCCCAAATACAAACTAAAGTCACTTTGGCGCGGGTCCTTATTCCTCCAGACCCGCCGCCTCTTCAGCGACCAAGATCAAACGGACACTTTGGCTTTTGCCTCCGCATGGGCCTTCGCAGCACTAAGTGTCCAAAAGCCAGCATACAAACCTCTAGTAAACCAAGTGTAGCCATGTCTAAGGAGCAGGCGGAGTCGGAGCGCACCATGCAGCATCAGGACGAGCTGCCGCCGCTGCCTCTGCCGTCGCTGGAGCAGACACTGGAGCAGTACGTGCAGAGCTGCGAGCCGCTGCTAGCGCCCAGCGAGCTGGAGCACACCAAGGCCGTGTGCCACGACTTCCTCCACGGCGTGGGGCCGCAGCTGCAGGCCATTCTGCAGGAACGTGCCGACACGGAGCGCAACTGGATCGAGGAGTGGTGGGAGACCTTCGCCTACATGCAGCCGCGCTATCCGTCGGCCATCAACATTAACTGGTACGGCGTGTTGCCCGGCAACTGGGGGCCACGCGACATGAGTCAGTGCGAAGCGGCGTCCATCTTCACACACGCGATCTTGAAGTTCCGCAAGAATCTGCTCGAGTACGTTAAAGACGGTGTAATGTTAGACGTTAGGAGTCTGGAGTCTGACCTGTTGTTGGGGTTACCGATATGGCTGCATCAGGGAGAAGTACCCGCCGGAGAAGATGATGGGGCGGCCGTTGTGCATGTTCACGTACTCGCGCATGTTCAACACGTGCGTGGTGCCTGGGGAAGAGTGCGACGAGATGGTGTCGTACCCACACGACGCCAAGCACATCCTCGTGCTGCGGAACAACTGCATGTGGGCAGTGCAAGTGTTTGGCGACAACGGAGAGGAGGTCCCACTCGCAGACATCTTGAGGTAAAAGAAGCTACAAGAGCTTCGCTGCAGGTGTAGGCAGGTGGCTAATTTATTTGTGCTAATTGTGCTGCTACAGACAATTTGAACTGGTGCGAGAAGAAGCCACAGGGTTGTTTGACTTGGAACGCTACGCGCCCGTCAGCGTCCTGACGTCAGATAACCGGACGAACTGGGCCAAGGTACGGCAACTGCAGCGTCTTGCCAAAAGCTTAGGAAAAGACTCACATTGCCATTTTGTAGGCTCGAGACCACATCATGTCGCTGGACGACATCAACAAGCAGTCGTTTGACCTGATCGAGCGGGCACTGTTTTGTGTTGCTCTGGACGAGAGCTCCGCATCGACCTACGACGAGATCGCGCGTAACTGCTTGCTTGGAGACGGACGCAACCGCTGGTACGACAAGCCGTTCACGCTCATTATCCACGAGAACGCTCGAGGCGGCTTGAACGGCCAGCACGCGTGGGCAGATGCACTGGTGGTCGTTCGCCTGTTCGACTACTGCATCAAGTACGTGAACGAGAACTTCAAGGCCAAGTTTGCGAACCGCGCGGACTTGAAACCTACTCTGAACATTAAACCGAAGCGACTGGACTGGGTGCTAGATAACACTGCCTACACAGCCATTGAATGCGCCAGCGCAGCAGTGGGAAAGCTGATTCACAACAGCGACATCGCGACGATACAGTTCAACCACTACGGCTCGGCCTTCCTCAAGCGCTACAAGTTGACGCCGGACTTCTTCATGCAGATGGCCATTCAGTTGGCGCACTACAAGATGCACAAGAGAGTCCCTGCTGTCTACGAGACAGCTCACACGAGAATGTTCTACCACGGCCGCACAGAAACGATTCGGTCGCTGTCGAAGGAGTCACGCGCTTTCGTGAAGACGATGGAGTCGAACGCGTCGGATGGGACGAAATGGGACGCGCTGCGCACAGCCATCGATGCTCACAAGGAGACGCTGAAGAAAAGCCTGACCGGGGACGGCATCGACCGCCACCTCATGGGTCTCCAGATCGTGGCGGAGATGTCTGGCATCACGCCCAAGCCCTCGCTGTTCACGGACCGAGCCTTCGAGTTGAGCAAGAAGTATCTAATCTCCACGAGCAACATCAGCGGCGGCCCTGGTGCCAGCCCCATCTGGGGCGGCTTCTCGGCCATGTACAACGAGGGCTATGGCGTGTGCTACGCACTGCAGCCGGACCGCATCAACATGAGTATCACGTGCTACCACGTGTGCCCGGAGACGAGCGCCGCCGGCTTCAAACGCCACCTGGAGACTGCCCTACTGGAAATGGTGGATCTCTGCCTCACGCGCAACGTCATCTACGTTGGCTCCTCCAAGATTTAGGCTAAACTAGCAGTCGACAAGCAGACAAACTGGCACGCAGAAGAAGATCATAAGTGCCATGGTGGACAAGTTGTCTAAACACGTCCGACAAGTGAACCCATCTTCATATTTCTACCAATCCGAAGTGTATTAACGATTTTCTAGCTTTGCATTGGCTGATTCAAATGGGTCTTGAAGTGCGCGAAAGGTCGCGTGTCAAAAGATCGTTTTCCAGATTCGGTTGGTCTCAGTGTTGCAGCCGCCACTTCCAGATTTGCCGGCATTGACACGCATCAGCTTCGCCTGCGCTTCTCGTTTCGTTCAGATGGTGTTTGCTAGGTTGCTGCCCTCCGTGGTTTGCGGGCTTGGGCTCGTCAGTTGGGGCGCGCTGCCCACGGCGCAGGCGGCGTTCTACGTGTGTCCCAAGGGCTGCGCAGCCATGCTCCTACCTCGAGACATGGAGATGATCGACGACTGTTTGTGTGACGACGGGGTGGACACCGCAGAAGAGGAGGCGGCTGCAGACGCCATGAACAACGGGGAGTTCGCCTGCAAAGGACGGTACAAACCCATGCGCGGCGCAAGTGTCGCCAGGTCCGTCGCGGACTGCGACTGCTACCATCCGTACGAGAAGGACCCTAAGACGCTAGAGTGCGTCCTAACCAGCTGCCCCCGTGCAGGCAACTACGAGCCAAAGCTGGGCGTGACAGGAGTGACCTCACTAGCCGACTGCACGTGCACAGCGTCTTACGTTAAAGTGGAAACGTCGGGTCAATGCGTGCTGGGTGACGGTGGGGATACGACGAAGGCCCAGGGCAAGTACAAATGTCCGCTGAACTCGACACCGACGCCCGACGTTGTGCCGCAGTCGTTCGCCGACTGCCACTGCAGCTGGGGCTTCGTGCGCAACAGCTTGGAAGAGTGCGAGCGAGAATACGCTGCGTATGTCTGTCCCGTCAACTCCGTCAAGCGATCGGATCTGCCGATCGGAGAGCGACCTCGAGGATTTTCCGACTGTGAGTGTCTCTCGACTGGAGAATACACACGAGATGACGAAGCGCACGCTTGCTGGCTAGTGACGCAGATGAAGGCACGAAAGGCGAAGAGGAAGCACAACACCGTCCGTGGAGACGACGATGTGGACGAGTACACGAACTTCGAAGTAGTAGACAGAGAAGGCCAACCGTACGAATGCCCTCCATTCTCTCGTGCCGTAGCCACCGTGCCACATTCAGTGGAGCAGTGTCAGTGCATCTCCGGGTATGCCTGGAAGCTGCCAGAGATGACTTGTGCCCGCGCCTCCGCCTACAAATGTCCAGAACACGCTTACAAGCGCACCAAACTGCAGGGCTCCGAGATCGAGACAAGCTTCGAGGACTGTGCATGTGCACGCGGATATTTTCTTGATGCTGTTGCTCAACGTTGCGTGCCGTGGATGTTGGCGAACTCCAACGCGTGCCCGCCCTTTGCTGTTCTCACACAATGGCCTTTGCAGAGTAATGCCAACTGCAAGTGCGTGTACGGACTCAACGAGACTATCTACCAAGAAGAAGACCAAGCACGACGCAAGGCTGAAGCCGAAGAAGTTGCCAATGGTGGCACTGTCCAGGAAACGCCTCCGATGAGACGGCACAAGAAAGAGTGCAACACGAGACCAGTCGACAGCTCACGCGCAGATTTCTCGCAGTGTCCCCACGACTCGATGGCTACTACCTGGCCCGTAGCGACGGCAGATGACTGCACTTGCCTATCTGATTTTGAAGTGACCCCATTGAGTGAACAAGAGATTTCTCGTGGTGTGGGCGATGGATTTCACTGTGTGGCTACGCCCGAGAAGAATGTGCTTGCCGATGAAGCAGCGGCCGCGTGCCACTCACCTGGTGTTATTCACCCGCTAAGCGGTGAATGTCGACTTCCCGTTGAAGAAATGCCTCTGAAGAAAAGTTCAAAGAAAAGTGCACCGCAGCTAGGGCCCAAGCCAGAAGGGGTTCTGTTTAAGGGCATTGAGTATGACTACGAGCTCGTGGATGGCAGCATTATGGTCATCCAGGGCGACGTAGCAATTGGCGAACGTTTTGTTTGGGAAGACGTGGATCCCGACGACGAAGAGGAAGTGACGACACGAATCGAGCACGTTCTGCACGGATACTACAACTCGGGGCGGGACCATCGGTGGCCACACAACGAGTTGTGCTTCCAAGTGGACAAAAGCGCCCGTCCGTTCGTGCGCACCTTGTTGTCTGCAACCGAACATATCACTCATGCCACGGGCTTCAAATTTCATCGGTGTGGAGGTGACAATTGCCGCTCGGATATGAGCTGTAGAAGCCACGATTTTGTCGTTGTGCAAGGCGTAGAGTCTTCCTGCTACTCGTTTGTGGGGCGCATTGGTGGGCCTCAGCGACTAGGCGTGTCTGCAGACTGTGGCCTTGGCAACGTCGTCCACGTGCTGCTGCATGCCATTGGACTTCGTCACACCGTTGACAGGGTCGACCGTGACGAGCACGTACGTATTGCGTGGGAGTGCATCCCAGAAACCAAGCGCAGCTACGTTGTCGTGGAAGACATGAGCTCTTTGCCCACCACTACTCGAGCAGCAAACCGCGTTCTTGATCCGCCTCCGTACGACCTCTTCAGCATCATGCACCACCCGGTTGATGCGTTCGTGCACTCTGTGTCTGACGATGGTAAACCGCAGTGGTGCCCAAGCGTGGTTCCGCTAATCGCAGACAACGACAAACGACTTGCAGTGATGCGGGACATGGGCCAACGCGAACGGATGACCACAAGCGACGTGAAATCCGTTTGGGCGTTTTACCCGGGGCTGAAGAAGAAGCACCATAGTCGCCAAAAGTCAGGCGAGAGTGGCGAAGCGGAAGCCGAAGAATTGCACGACAGCTATTTGCACACAGGAGAAGACATTGTAGAAACCGAGTCGGCTTCAGGACACGGCAGTCAACATCGTGGCTTTGGTCAACGTCTGGTGAGCTTCTTGGGCGCAGTTGTGACACTTGTTGGCTTCGGTGCACTGCTGGCCTTCATCACCACGGAGGTACGGCGACGTACAATGATGAGCTCCGGCGACGACTACTTTTACGAGGCCCCACTCATTGACAGCAAGAACGATATTTGAGTCGACACAGCTGTGAGCATTTCCTGATTGTATCGAGTCCATCAGTGCACATACAAACGTAACACATTTACATAGCTTGAAGCATTGAACCATCACATCCATTGCGTACTGCGCCACTGCTCCTCGTCTTCACTCTAAAAGTACGGGGGACGACGGATGCAAAGCTCCATCTTGCCTCATGCTGCAACGCGAAGTCTGGGTGTCTGTCTGTCTACTACTTGTCCTCAGCCTCCTTCTCTTCCGTTGCCTTCTCGTCCTTAGCTTCCTCCTCAGACTGCTCCGGCTCCTCCACCTTGGGCTCCGGTAGCTTGCCATCCCCTCCTGCTAATATGTCAGCGAGCCGCGCATTCACGTACACGTCACCCTTGTCCGCAAGGTACTTGGCCAGCGGGATCTACAACAATATAAAAAACCCAGCAAAAAGGATCAGAAACGAAAAAAACTCTGCAGCAGCTTGGCAAAAGCCTCCTAGCTTCTACACTCACGTGCTCCTTGAGGATGCCTCCGTTCTGGTCCTGCAGCAGCTCAATGATGAGATTGGAGTTGATCTGGATCTCGTTGGCCGCCTCCCTGGCGAGCGCCACGGCCTCGTCCCATTTGCCCTGCTTTTTGGCGTTGAGCACGCGGAACGTGTACATCTTGTACGTCACGGGCACGCGCTTGCTCTGCATGATCTGCACGAGCTCGTCCACGGCCTCCTGGTCCTCCTGACTGGCGAAGTGCTCAGCCAGACGCACGAAGCTCTGGTTCTTGACGTAGTGGCGCACGTTCTGGGCCTGGCGAAGGAACTCCAGCGCCGCGTCGGCCGCGTCCTGCTTGATGCAGGCGGAGATGAAGCTGCTGACCGCGAAAGTCGAGGGGTAGGCCATCTTGGCGTCACACAACAGCAGCGTCTTCTGCACCTGCAGCAGCTCGTCCTTGCCCTTCATCTCGCGCACGATGTGGTCGATCTTGAGCGGCGTGAAGTACAGCGGCGCCGTGGGGATCGACAGTCGCGCGCCGATGGTCGTCAGCGCCTTGGTAATGTCCGCCACGCTGCCCTCCACCTTCGGGTACTCCCAGTTGCCGCTGAAGGCGCGCACCGCCTGCTTGCGAGCGGCCGGAGACACACGGTGCACGAGCGAACGTACAGCCAGCATCGTAGCAGATCAAGTCGGGGCCAGTCAAGTGTCTGTGCTTGACCTTCGTAGCCGCCCGTTCCTATGCATACCGTTTGTATACCGGTTGCTCCGTATAGCGAGGGGTCATCTCTTGAAAAGAGTTAAGTAGTACAAATTAATACCGATATTGCACCGAATAAGCTCGGTTTCTTTTGTCTGGCTGTGTGTGCTTGTCTATTGTAAACAGCTCAGGGAAGGAGACCTTAGGCGACAATGAGTGGAAGTATGCAGGCGTTCCGTACGGTCCTGTCGATGGGCCGGCGCCAGGGCGCGCGGCAGCTGGCAGCGCGTTCGCAGCGCGCACCGTTCTCGGCCGCGGCCGTGCCGACGCGCTCTGCCGAGGAGTGGATGGAGAACATCCGGCTGTCGGCCAAGAAGGACGTGCTGATCAAGCGCACCAAGCTGGCGTCGTTCCTCAAGACGGTGACGACCAGCGAGCAGCTGGAGGCCTCCAAGGAGATCATGAAGATCTACGAGCAGAAGCGCGTGGACCCGGACGCCAATGCCGCCGGCCTCTTCGTCAAGAAGGCGCTGGAGCTCAACGCGCCCGACGTGGCGTTCGATGTGCTGGAGGCCAACTACCGCATCGGCCTGTTCCTGGAGCCGGCCACGCTCAACAAGCTGCTGTCCAAGTTCCTCAAGGACGGAGAGTTCGACAAGGTCTTCACGCTGCACGAGATCGGCCACAGCAAGTACAAGGTCAAGAGCACGGAGCGCACCTACGACATCCTCATCCGGGCGGCCATTGAGCAGGCCGACTACGAGAAGGCCGTGGCCTTCCTCAAGACGGCTGCGTGAGTACTGCTGCAGCTAGAGACTGGAAGTTTAGTTGATGCAGACTGCTAACTGTTGTTTTATGTGTGTGTGGTGCTGCAGTGAGTCGCAGAAGCTGCAGCGTGTGACGTGCAACAACCTGCTGTTCAAGCTCAAGGACAACGAGTTGCAGGATAAGGTACGACCTCTCCTCTTGTTCGTGTAACTCTATGATTGCCATGTCACTAACGTGTGCATTGTTGTTGTTGCTGCAGATTGAGGAGGTGGCCGCACTCATGAAGACGGCGGGCGTAGAGCCCAACGAGACGACAAAGAAGATCCTGCAGTAGGTGTTCTCTTGTAGTCAAGCAAGGAGATACAGAAGCCATTGCACATATAGCGACACGAAATAAAAAGCATGAAGACTGACGTCACAGACGCAACTCGCAACTCCTGAACGACCATGCAGCGGGCCCAAATCAGCACTTGCCTATCAATACTTCTACTCCAGGAGTATAGTGCGGCTCATGCAGCACAACGTGTTTCTCGTGCTACCGGTACCAGCAACTCGTGCACGACTTTATTGGTAGAAGCAGTAAATCTGGCCACCACACTGGTGCTTGGTCGCAGCTCATGCACCTAGCGAGCGTTTGACGCTGTTCTAACAAAGTTTTACGATGGATGTTGCATACTCTACTACCCAGTAGATTTATTTACTCGTTCGCGTGTTTTGGCTGCAGCTCATGGCTTCTACTACGCGCACAATGGCATCCATTGCTTCGCTCGTTTCCACGCGAAAAAGCGCCGCAGCTTACTTGGTCTGGTTCTTGACACCGAGGATACGGGAGCGGATCTCGTCCTGGTCGCCCAGGTAGAAGGCACCGAGGGGTGCGATGGCGTCCTTGTGCGGGATGGGCTTGAGGTTCTCGTCCAGGTGGTAGACGAGCGGGGCGCCCGTGGGGATGTTGAGGCCCGTGATCTCGTCCTCCGAGATGTTGTCCAGGTGCTTCACGAGGGCACGCAGACTGTTGCCGTGGGCAGCGACCACCACGTTCTTGCCCGCCTTGATGCTGGGCACGATGATGCTCTCCCACTCGGGCAGCACACGGGCAGCCGTGAGCTCCAGAGACTCGGCGAGGGGCAGGTCTTGCTTGGGGACGTCCTGGTACTTGACGTCATTGCCCGGGTAGTACTCGCTGGACGTGTCAAGGTCCGGGGGCGGGATGTTGTAGCTGCGACGCCACTCCAGCACCTTCTCGGCGCCATGCTTCTCCACGGTGGCCTGCTTGTCCAGGCCCGTGAGCGCGCCGTAGTGGCGCTCGTTGAGACGCCAGGTCTTGTGCACGGGGATCCACATCTGGTCGGTCTGCTCCAGCACGTGCCACAGCGTGCGGATGGCGCGCTTGAGGTACGACGTGTAGGCGACGTCGAAAGTGTAGCCCTCCTTCTTGAGCAGCTGGCCGGCGGCGGCCGCTTCCTTGTTGCCCTTCTCCGAGAGCTGCACGTCGTACCAGCCCGTGAACAGGTTCTTCTTGTTCCACTCGCTCTCGCCGTGGCGGATGAGCACCAGCGTGTGTGTGTGCTTCATGGCCTTCTGCTGCTGCTGCAGCATGCCAAGGGAGTGGGTGACCATGCGCGAGGACATGGCGAGAGAGCGACG
This sequence comes from Phytophthora podocarpi, assembly GCA_001314375.1. Taxonomy (NCBI): domain Eukaryota; phylum Oomycota; class Peronosporomycetes; order Peronosporales; family Peronosporaceae; genus Phytophthora; species Phytophthora podocarpi. The sequence goes on from LGSN01000069.1 coordinate 29,960, forward strand.
AAGAGTAAGGACCATCGTGGACTTGAGGGACACGACGCGGATTGGTTTCTGCTTGGGGGCGAATCGATGGATTGGATCGCCGGATGGATGTGCAGGCTGAGGCGTTTTTCTGTGTGGCCATTGGCTGTTGCTGTTTGACCATTGGCCAAACAGCCACGCTTGCTCATGAGAAGATGGTGACGGCTACATGTTGCACAGGACGGAGGGAGGAACATCGATGCGATATCAAAAGTGAATTCATTCATTCATTCGTTCGTTCACACGTCCTCTCATCGTTGCAATGGCTGCGAGTCCGAGAGGACGGTCGGCTTTATAGCATGCAGGTAATGGCGCTGACCGGCAGACAGAATGAAGAGAGCAGTGCAAGTTGTAGAGAGCACTGTCGTTCCGGTTGCAAGACGCGCCATGGCACAGGAACTGTTGACTGACTAGATATCCTCCTGCGACTTCCGCACGATACGACGGCAGTGCTTCTTGAAGCCTTCCTTGTCGTTCCGCCACTCCACCTGACGACCCCAAACTCAAACGACCTCAGTCAAACAAACTCATGCACATCCCTTCAATGCTTGTTGGTGCAACGTACCGCAGCGTCGATGTTGGCGGGCGAGTCATCGTTCGGGTCCGAGAGCATTGAAATGACCGACACTAAGATGGACTCGACGCCCAGGATCGGACGCCACCGCTCGTCTGCCGTCTCCTGCTGGTTCAGATGATCCTCTCCAGGCGGGTGCAGGATCGAGATGCACACCACGCCATTCGGGTACACTGCAGCAATAACAACAGCAGCGTCACCGTCAATAAATACTCTCTAACCACCTGCCAACCAGAGAGAGGCTGTAGTCCTCTTATACACCAAGGTCAACTCACCGTTAGGGTGCCACATCTCCGACTTGAATGTCATCTTGGGCGGCATGTTGGGAAAGTCGACAGGGAACTCGAGCAGCGCCTTGAAAAAGGCGCCTTCGTACAGCGTGTCGGGCGGTCCCACCAGCAAGATCTCCCAGTTGAAGATATTCTCGTCGTCGCCCAAGCCCACGGACACACCCTCGGGCGGGTTGCGGCTCATTTCTAAACGCCCGAAGATCCACCCGTGGCGGTAAGTTTAGTGAAAGAGTTTTCATGGACCACTGGGTGCGAATTGGAGCGGGGGAAGCGGTACATGGAGAGAAAATACGCAGGGGAAGAGCATCACATACCTAGAAACTGCCTCCGCAGAAGCTCCTTCGCGTAGTCTGTCGCGCCCGCCATCCTTCTTGCCCCTCCGATACTTTTTCGTTTGTGGTCGCGTGGCTCAACCGACCTCGGAGAACTATACCACGATTGGTCATAATTCAGTAGCGAAGGTTTTCGACCAATGAAAATTTCATATAGCTGTAACGCTTCAGCTTCAATTCTAAAATCTAGCAATACTTACATGTAAGTGATATGTACATGGGCACTTTTGCTGTGTCGGATGACAGTCGGGCTTCATCTACCCTTCTCGATCCGGATCTCGGACAGTGCGCTGATCGTGCTGGTCTCAACGAAAGCCGAAGCGGCAGGCGCAATGACTGGACCCTTAGCGGCCCGCTCGCGCTCGATCCGCGAAGCGGCGTTGAAGACGTAGACGCCGAAAATCACGAACACCATGCCACACCAGTTGAGCGGGGTCACGTCCTCTCCGTAGCGGTAGATGGACAGCACGATGATCAGCGCGCGCTTCACGCAGTTGGCCACGCTGTGTGTTACCGGCGACACCAGACTCATGAGCATGTACGCGAGCGCGCTCTGGATGTAGAAGCACATGCCGTCCAGGACGAGCACCACGAAGACGAAGGTTGCCGAGCGGTCGGTCTTATTGGCTTCGAGCACCGGGTCAGGCGGCGTCGCCATCCAGTTGTAGAAGATGAACATGAGCTGCATGGCCACAGCGATGATGCTAGTGTAGAGCTGCAATTGCGAGGTCCTACAAGACAATGGCATTGTTAGTTGCAGGGTGCACAGACAATTACTGCAGACAGCCACAACTTGCGCAACTTACGAGTAGGAGCGATTGAGCAGTCTCTTGGTCAAGACATTCTGGATGCAATCGACGCAATTGGACATGAGCGCTGCAACGAACCCGATGACGTGGAACGAGCTATCCGACAAGCTGCAGAAGATCAGCCCCGTCACGATGGGGATCAATGAGAAGTTGACTCTCCATCCAGTGCGTTGACCTAGCAAAAAATAGGCCAACACGACCGTGAAGAATGGCGCGGACGACTTGATCGTTTCTTCAAGGATGGATACGTCAAGAACACAATGGATACAACGTCACGACGGGTTCTGCTCCTCCTGCAGCAAGCACCAGAGATCGCAATACAATGCAATGCAACGGACACGTACGTGTGAAGGAGACGGCAATGTACTTGAGCGCGGTGAGACCCAGCAGCACCGTGAGGATGCGTACGCCAGCCAGCAGCACCATGTCCTTGAGTCCGTCGTCTAGCACCTTGCGCACACCGCGCTTGCCCACTGTCCATCCCACCAAATAGAGCTCAGAGCCCAGGCCGCCCACGACCGACATGCCGAGCTGCGCGAGCGAGAGCAGGTTGGAGTCCACGCGCAGCTTAGCCACTACGTAGCGGTTGGTCCAGAGCGTCACGAGACTGATAACATACCAGGCTGCACCAAAGGAAGAAAAGTGCGTCAACACAACACCAGATGGGTACACACCGAATGCCTCTGAGACAAGACGCACCAGCGATGCAGACCGCGACTTTGCTCTCGGTGGTGCGCAGCGAGATGACGGACTTCTTGTCGTGGAACTCGCCCATTGCCAACGCTAGTGGAGCTTCCAGGCTAACGTCAGGGCGACGAGGTGCAAAGTGCTCCGACTGAACTTTACCAGCAGACGCGGGCTTCACGGCGAGGTCCGATTGGATATTTTGATTTTGCCTGTTTGATGCTACTGATTGGTCAAGATGATTTTGGCCAATCCACATCGACAGTTTCGTCAGGAACCCAAAATAGCAGGCATGGCTACATTTAGCTTCAAGTGCAAGTACAGATAATTCTACCGGGCATTTGCTACTCAGCTGCGTCAAGCGAAATCGGTCTACCTACTAGAGCCACGCCGTCACTTTCAGCGCCTTGGCGTTGCTCTGACGGACCGCTCGTTGGCTGCGTGCGCCATGGGGGCGAAAGGCTCCAAGCCGCCGCCGCGCAAGATCGAACCGGAGGTAACAGGAGTTGAAGTGTTTGAGGACGAAACTCCGCGAGAGAGCAGCAACCATAAGCGGCAGAAAGGAGTCGCTCCAGCTCGAGACGGCACGACGCACGTCACACGAACAGTCTTACCGGAACAACTGCCTCAAAGCAACGGGTCAGAGACCGCACACGACAGGCCAGCAGAATCCCAGACAAAGGATGAGAAGAAAGCAGCGAAGGACGAGAAGCAAAAGAAGAAGCGACGACGCAGCAAAAAGGATAAGAATACCATACCACCACCCAAGCTGGTGCGAGCGCAGACGCAACTGAACGAACTCAAGAATGTCAAACCGTTGCTACAGCAAAGCCCACAAGTGAGGCAGCAACACTTTGAACAGGTCAAAGACGCATACGCGTTGGATGAAGAGGCGAATAAAGTTCCGTCATCAGACAGCCGATCGCGATTTTTCACCGTAGAAAATTGGAGAAAGTCACCGACGCCGTCTGGTAAGAATGACTCGCGGTCGCAGTCGCCGGAGCCGCCAGCGTCACTGACACGCTCTCACGTAAGTTTTCGCTGCAGCAAAATCGCCTTTTTCACTGTGCTGACGTTCTTCTGGATCGATGTATTGTGCTTTACGCAGACGTCAGGCGCGTCACGGTCGTTATCTGCATCCAGTGGCCGGAGTTCGCGAGGCACGGAGGAGATATCCAACGAGATTGAAGATTTCGACGTTGAGTCGCTGCCTCTACCACCAGCATCAAGAACGTCAGCAATAACAGCGCCAACTATTACTACAACACCAAGCTTCCTGGCAGCTTCCAACCAAGTAGAGCATGGCCGTCCAGACATCCAAACAACGCCAATAATTCGGGTCAAAACTAGCGAACGGCGGTCCAGGCGGTCTTTACGGTCCCAGCGGTTGGATCTCCGCCTCGACGACGTAGACGAAGACCTCATGGAGCATATATTGACTACCGATGACCATTGAGCCGTAGTACATACATATATACACGTATTGCGAAGTAACTTTTTACCTTGCCTGTAAGCACAAGTGCAACATCGACCCAAACTAAATTCCCGAAGAGGCCCAAGCTAATCCAATTTGGTCAACATCTTCTTAAGTACGCCCTGATCGGTATCATTCGCACAATTGGGGGGAGAACGCGAAGAAGCTCACAGCCGACACCATGGCGCAGTGGAGACGCTTCGCCTTCTTCGACAAGGAGGTGCTCAAGGATGCGAGTGGTCCATGGATGAAGGTGCGTCTCTTCTCTATCTAACTCTCCAATACCGTCCCTTAACTCCCTCTCTAACGATATAAATCCTTCAGGGCGTGGACATCACCAGTATGAGCGCCAATCGAGGCCTCATCTGCGTGGGAGACGCCGACGGCTTCGTCCACTTGGCCAACCGCTCCCTAGAAGCGCGCAAGTTCCAGGCACACGAGCTGTTCGTGTCGCACGTCGTCATGGTGCGTCAATTAAATTAATTCGTCGCCCAACTTCACCTTCGCACTAAATTTTGACATTCATTAACTCTCTAATGATATTATTCTGCTGCAATTTGTCTACCAATAGATGAAGCGCAGTAACGTGCTGGTTACGATCGGTGACGGCATTGATCCGCGTCCGGAGGAGCTGCGGGAACAGTCGAAAGCCATCGCGGAAGCAGGTCGAACGCCCAATGCTGAAGAGGTGCGTGCAATTATTAGCAATTATTATTATGGTAATTGTGTTGAGAAGGAGCTAATACAGGGTATTCTGTTGGTGCAGATGTACACGTCCAAGCCGACGGGGAAGAGCACAGCGGTGGTGCGGTTTTGGCGCACAGATCAGCAGGACAGAGAGGGCAAACCCAAGCTCCTGCAGCAGATCCCTGTTTTTGCCAAGAAATACCCGGAGGAAGCAGTGACGGCGTTCACAGTGAACGACGACTTGAGTCAATTCGCGGTGGGGCTGAAGAACGGCGCTGTGATCCTGTTCCGTAGCGACTTGAAGCGACGGACTGATCGTCCCCCTCATCTGCTTCAGCCTGCTGGACAGTACCCTGTCACGGGACTGTCATTCACGAGCAAGCCTGTCACGGCGACACTGTCACATGTGTTTTTGTATGCGTCTACACGACGTGGGCTCACGTGTTACCACTGCTCTCACGATGACCCCGCCCTCGTGAAAAGTGCTGGTGGCGCTGCAGCTCTTCCGCCACGCACGACAGTCCTGGACGAACGTGGTGTGGATATGAACTGCTCATGTGTGAACGAGGAAGGAGAGATCGCTGTGGGCCAGACAGATGCCGTGTACTTTTACACGACTGAAGACCGCTCGGTCTGTTTCGGCTTTGAAGGTGAGAAAAAATATCTGCGCTTCTTCAAGCACTACCTGCTGGTGGCACACGTGGACCCGCGTGGGCGGCACCAGGTGAATGTGTACGATCTGCAGAACAAGTTCATCGCGTTTAATTGGACGCTTACAAGTACAAACCCCAAGGGTCCTATGCGCAAACCGCCGCTCGCATCGAACGCCCGCGCGCCGGGTGCACGTTTCGGGTTGGATGAAATGGAAGAAGTTCGTCACGTGGTCTGCGAGTTCGGTGCCATCTTTGTGGTGTCTTCTATGGGGCATGTGTACCGCTTGAGTGAGAAGGATACGACGTCCAAGTTGGAAATCTTGTTCCGCAAGAACCTGTACTCGATTGCTATTTCACTGGCCTTCAGCTCGAACTACGACGTTAACAGCATCATCGACATCTTCCGCATGTATGGAGACCACTTATATCAGAAGGGAGACTACGACGGATCGTTGCGCCAATATGTTCGTACAATTGGCCATGTCGAGCCATCCTACGTGATTCGTCGCTTCCTGGATGCACAGCGTATCCACAATCTCACGACCTACCTTGAGGCTCTTCACGAGAAGGCGTTTGCGAATGCTGAGCACACGACGCTACTCCTGAACTGTTACACCAAGCTTAAGGATGTCAAGAAGCTGGATAAATTCATTCAACTAGACGAGGTGATCGATGCCAAGAAGACAAATGGCACAAAAAGTGGCAGCGATTCCGGTGAGTTGACTCCCAGAAACGGCGGAGGCGCGGCAGCCAATCTGAATTTCGATGTTGAAACTGCAATCAGTGTGCTGTGGGAGAACTACCCGCAGCACGCGCTGACGCTGGCGAAGAAGCATGAGGAGCACAGTTGGTACCTAAAGATTCAGCTAGACCACATCAGCTACGTCGATTCAGAGGACTCAGCCGCGCTATCGGAGAGTGAAAAGGAACGGGTGGCCGATGCGCTTGAGTACATTGAGCACCTCAGCTTTTCGGAAGCCGACTCGAACTTGCGAAAGTATGGACGCACTCTGGTTACTCACATGCCGGGCCCTACAACTGAGCTGCTGAAGCGACTGTGTACCGGTAAGTTCGTTCCAGGCAACCCGTCGTTGAAATCGGACCCGGGCGATTTCTTGCACTTGTTTGTGTCGCATCGTGCGCAGCTCAAGGAGTTCTTGCAGTATATCGTCGAAGTGGAGACAGTAAGTAACACATCGATCGGTAACACGCTGCTGGAGATGGTTCTCAGCGACGAAGACGATGGCGAAAATGGTACCCGCTCGGTTGAGGAGAAGGAAGAGGCGGTGCTGCGCATTCTTGACAACCCGCGCGTGAAGTATGACGAGGACCACGCGCTGATTCATCTGCAGATGCACGGCATGAAGAAGGGTAAGCGCTATCTGTACAACAAGCTCCACATGTACCACATGTTGGTGCAGTTCCACATCGAGGAGAACGACGACCAGAGTATCCTAGAGGAGGTACGCAAGCATGGAGATAAGGACCCGAACCTGTGGTCACTGGCACTGAAGTACTTTGCAGAGCGAGGGCCATTGCCCAAGGGTGCTACAAGCGGTGAGGAGTGGAAGGAGCTAAAGCAGTTGCTTGCTCTAATTGATACGAACCCGGCGATCCCTCCGCTTCAGGTGGTACAGGTATTGAGTCAGTCACGTGAACTGCCTGTGTCAGTGATTAAGCAGTACGTGGTTAATCAGCTGGCTAGTGACGAGAAGAAGATAGAGGAAGACGAGGAAAAGATTAAGGCGTTCAAGGGCGATACGAAGCAAATGAAGGAGGAGATCGCGCAGCTGAGCAGTCGTGCGGTGGTCTTCCAGGCAACAAAGTGCGACTTGTGCAACCACGATTTGGATCTACCTGCCGTGCACTTCATGTGTCAGCATAGCTTCCACCTGAACTGCATTTCCGAGACGGACCGCGAGTGTATCACGTGCTCTATGGACCATCGCCACATTCTGGGACTTAAAACGCAGCTCGAGCAAAAAGCTGGCAACCACGAGCAGTTCTACAACCAGCTTGAGACCGCAGCGGATGGCTTCCACACCATCGCAGAGTACTTTGGCAAGGGCATCTTCAAGAGCAACGAGGTCGTACTGGACGAGGGCTCCTTCGAGACGCGCTTCAGTGCCGAATTTTAGTTGCATAACCAGCACCCCAGCTCCTGTTTTGGCGTTTGTTATTCCACTCATCTACTTCATGTGAACATGCAAGTCTCTTGAGTTGTCTTTTGCTACGTACTTCGAAGTATTAAAGTTTGGTGTAAGGGCATGGAGGTGTCGTTCAAGCGCTGGTCATCACGTCAAGTCGATTACTTCGGATGCGCTTTGTCTTCTGCGGTCCCGGTCCCGCTACACTGAAGTACTTGTACTAGGTTGCCTGCTTGGAACATCGCTTTTTTCCTCGTCTTGGTCATCCAACAGGTTGATAATGGCTGGGGTGCTGCAATCAGATGCACTACTCATTGTCAGCACACGTGGCCGAGGTGCAGCGACCTCATCATCCTCGAGAATAATAGTTTCCGCTGTGTCCGACCCTGACGCGTGTTGTCGCCTTGATCCCTCTGCACCAACGGTAGCAGAACTGTCATCTTCATCGCTGCTTTCAACTCCTAGTACTTCATGCGAAGCTCCTTCACGAAGCACATTTCTGCAGTGCTCGTTGTCTCTGCGTCTCCTCTCAGCAGCCTCCAGAACCTTCGTCGAAGTGTCTGAGCACTGACAACGTCTCCAAACCGTCGACTCGCCTCGCCTCCAAGCAGCAAATTGTACTGTACACATCAACACTCAATGAGGCACAACTCCCCAGCACAGCAACTCAACTCTACAGAGATCGCCCACCTGTTGTCTCCGCTTCGCCGCACACACCGCTGCAACGCGGATAGGAACGCCGGCACTGTTCCCACCAAGTATCTGCCCTACTCCGGCATCTGCGAACCTGGCGTCCTCTTCACCCACCAGACCGCGCACCATGAGCGACTCCATCTCTTGTTTCAGCTCGTCTAGGTACTGGTAGAAGGCTTGGTTGTGCGGCCCGTGCACCATGTGCGTGAGCTCGTGCAGCAGCGTCTCCAGAAGAGCTTCATAGGGCAAAAAAGACCCGGGCGTCCGCTTCGGTCTCACTGTGCAATGCAGCAATGGGATTAGTAAGCTGGCTACATGTAGTTACGACGCAGACGCTATTGCAAGGCCAGCCGTACGACGGACGTAGATTTTGGCGCCGCTTCACGTTCATCCCCAGCAGCGCGCCATCGGTCGGGAAGTACTCGAGCATCCGCCGCACACGGAAGCGTCTTCGGGTCAGGATCAGCAGGACGGCGGCAGCCAGACGCTGCAAGAGCTGCTGGGCCTGCGTGCGCTGCGGCTGCCGCACGAGCGCCTTCACCTCGGCGATGGCGAAGGACGTCGTCATGACAAATCGTTACTGATCTCGGTGGTCGTCAATCCGTTTCAAGTTGAAGTCGTTGGCTACGAATTGATAGGCATCCGTTGCAGTTCTACAACGAGCGACAACAACTAAGCACTATCAAAGAGAGCTTCGCTGTGGCGACGTTCGAGCTGTAAAATGCTTCGTGTTAGTTTTTCACACAAGTATTGCTAGGCTACACATGTTCGATGCTTACGTGTTGCTACAAAGATAAGATCGCTAAGAAGGATATGCACTAGGACTGGAAGCTCGATGCCAAGTATCTGGAGACGCTCTCGCACGGCAGGACCAACGTGCAGCTCTTGCGGTGGTGCCTCGCCTCGCTTCGAGATGCTAGCCAACCCAAAATCTCGAGCTCCGATTCAGAGCTCGAGATCGGAGTCCGATGGTCGCCATTTGTGGCAGTAAATATCTTCAACATACAGAGTTGTTTGGCTACAAAGTACAATGTATCTGCTATTGAAGGTGATTCAATATCCTACGCTATCGCCATCGAACTAGCTGGTACATGCTAGGGCACCACTTCATGAAGCTTCAACAGCATTGATCCGGCCCAACAACGACTGCGAGCAATGTACTTGCTCGATTAGGCGCTCGACACGCGCTTCGTCGATAGGCAGCAATGGCTGCCAATAGCAATTATGTGCTCCAAACCAGAAGGCACTGCAATTGGTGCGCACAGAGTCTCTTCTCTATCAGTGAAATCCGTTAGGGACTGGTTGGGGCCGCGCTCTGAGCAACGACCGCGTGTGATTTGTTGAGCGCCAGAAACAGCGCTCTCAGCTTGAAAAAGAAACCAGAAAACGCCGCTCGTGGCTGCAAGAGTACCGGTAAGTATCTGAGTTGTTGCCTTCGAAGCTGAGTGACACTGGTCGTCTTCTTTGCCGCGCGCATAGATAGCGTCGAGATCTGGAAGCGTCCAATGTTCTGGCCGTCCTCATAGCCATGTCGTCCTAGCCATTTGCAACTTGCACTGCAGCATACAGTGCAACATGCAGGACTATTCAAAGCAGGACAGCGCAGCATTGCGTCGCATGCCCTGGCGGTTGAAGTGAGCGTCAAACGCCACTGATCCTCAAGCTCCACAGCGGAGACCTGTGACGCGTCGCAACGGCCGATTGTCGAAACAGCCAATCAACGCACGCCAATCGATTTAGGACGGGCCAGTGACGCGTCCATATCACTGTGCTCGCTTCCATGTCGCTATCAGCCAATCAGCGTGCAGTCTCATCTCCGCGTTTAAAACAAAGTAAACCTGCGAAACATGATATTATGAGCGCGGCTTTGCTCGCATGAGAGATAATCTATGTGCGATTTTCCTTCTAACAACCAATAACCCTGCAAAGTCGATTATTGAAGCTGTTCGGCGGTATTCCGTGAAGCGACGCCCGCCCCGTCGAAGCCAGGTTTCCGCGCATGCAACATGTTGGTTGGTAGATAAATGGCTCAGTTCCCAATTTGCGTCGTTAGCAGCACGTCAATCAATTGAAGTCAAACCGAACCTCTTCCTACCGACCACCATGTTCGACCAGCTCAAGCACGTGATGTCCCGCCCCATGAGTAGCCAGGTGCCCACGGAGAAGCACTTCGGCGGCATGTCGCCGCAGTCCAAGCTGGAGAAGAAGGACCCGTCCACGGCTTTCGAGCGTTCCGGTTGGGTGTACATCTAAGCAGCCATCGTCCGCCGAGCGCAACGCGACCAAACAAGCGAACGGACTCGAGCGGACGTTCGTGACTGATGGAGCGGCTGTGGACAAAAAAAATGACCAAGCTTTTCGTGTGCGTCCGGCGTACTCCAAGCGCTGATCCGATTGCGGGTATCCAAGCAGCAGCATCCGTCGTGTTACATGTACATTATTTATGTGGACAAGCACGAGCACAAGTGTACTTTTAAGAAAAAATGGGATCTCGCCAGAGGTTCCTTCATAACCAAATGCACGTCATTGAAATCCCTGAGCTTCTGCGTTTGTGTTGCATTGCATTGTCTTATTCAGCATTTGATGCCTCCTTGTGCGTTGTCCTGCCTGCATTTGCCTTGCGGTGATTTAGTTCATGTACTACGTAGTTCTACGTAGTAGTACTGTTGCCTTGTGATTCAAAAGGAGCGAAACTCCATTTAAGAAGAACGGCCGCCGTTTGGGATATTTTCGCTGCACGAAGATGGTTCGAGTGAAGGTCCGTGTGTTTACGTTCCCATCGGATCCAAGGAAGCAGAACTCGTATGTCGTTGGCACCATCGAGGTGAGGCCTGGTAGATCTGTGGGGTGCCGCACGTAGCAGTGCACTCGTCTAACCTTGAGATCTTCTGAACTGCGCCGACGTAGGGTGGCCTGCTGCCTGTTGTAGGCACGCTCAACCTCGACGACAAGGAGGTCACAATGGTCACATTCACTCAATTGCGGCCGCGCATCGAGCTACTGCAGGTCAAGGACGTGGTTCGACGCAGCGTGATGTTCCAAGAGGTGCTGGCAATCATCGCGACGTCTGCAAACCCGCATGGCTGGCCACCCAGCGCGATGCAGACCTACTGGTTCGGCCACTTCACTGACGAGAACGATAGCGTCCCGCACGTCATTGCGGTGAGTCTGCGACTAACATCTATGCGTCTGTTAGTGAGCAGCTAAACTCACGCAGCTCCTGTTGCCGATGTTCTTGCACTAGACGGCCGACGAGGACTGCCCCATCAGCCAGTTCCTGAACATGACGACGTCCAAGCAAACGGGCGACCTCATCCTCGTCCCGCAGACGCAGCTTGGTCCTGTGTGCGAGCAGTGCTGCGAAGGTTGCGAGCTCTGCCCTTCCCTCCAAAGCAGCAACAACCAGTAAACTCAACTGCGCAAACATCTCCTCAACGTCGTGCTTTGTTTCAACGAAGCTGCTTATATAGCTGCTACAGCACCTCACTCCTTCTTGTCACCGCCGACGATCTTTGTGTTCACACCGCCATGCACAGGCAGCGGCGGCTGGATCGCGTCGCGTCCCACCTCGACGCTCCAATTGGGCAGCGACGGGTGCAAACTCGCATACATGGACAGTTCCTTGATCCCTGCCTGCACCGATGCCAGCTCTTCGCGAATCTTCTGCGCGTCCGTGAGGTCCTTGTTGGCGTGGAACTCCGTCTTGATGTCGCGGATGATCGAGTCGCGCTTGATGCTCGGGTAGCGCTGCGCCAGCTTGAGGATACGCCGGTACATGCGCAGCACGTCCTTGGCCTCTGCCATCGCTACTGTGTGTGTGTGTGCCATACACCACAAAACCCGAGAATACCAAGCGATCCCATTGGTGGAAATCGCGTGGATCGAATTTCGCACGTCACTTCGGTATTCGAGCGACATCTTCACCGCCGACGTCTCCCTTGCTGGCCAACCCACGCGGTGTCCAGCCCCTCGCGCCACCTCTCGCCCCTCTCTTCGTGTTCCTCGTCGTCTCCTGCACTTGTATCTATTGTACCCATCTCCATCTCTATTTAATTCGCCGCCCACCGCCCGCCATCATGAGGTGCGTTTCTGTACCTCAAACAGGATCTGCAAGCAATGGACGAACGTACTGACGCCGGTTACCCGGTTAATAGCAGGAATAATAGCAGTCGCAACAACAGCAATGGTGGATCTAGCCGTCGTGGCCCACGTCGAGAGCAGGTGCGGCAAGTTCTATCGCTGGACGTACATCATGTGACTCTGACTGGTTGGGTGGGTATATTTGCTGTCTGTAGAAGAAGAACATGGACTACGAGGCGCGCGTTACCCGCAACGGAGTATCTGCCAATCATCTGCTCAACTTCTCGATGCCTGAACGTGAGAGGACCGTGTATCATCACCAGAAGAAGAAGAAAAGCTCGGCGCCTCGCACTCAGAGCGAGTATCTTCATGCCAAGTACGTCTGCAATTGACGATGAGTATAGGTTGCCTGTGTATGTGTGAATATTTGGCTAATGGTTGTTGTGCTTGTGTGTGTTTAGCTACCGCTTCGTGATCGCACCACTTGACCCAGCTGCCGTCGTCCCGACGTGGGATCTTGAAGCTCTCACCGAATGTAAGCTGCACTGCAAAACTATAATAATTTGGGCTTATTTACTGACTGGAATAATGAATGATGGCTTGCAGGGTCCTCGGTTGAGCAGGTGCTGCTGTGGTATGACGTCGAAAGTCCGCAGACCTGTCCGATCTGCATGGACACTTTCCGCGCTCCAAAAATCACCAAGTGTGGCCACATCTTCTGGTGCGTATCTTCAAATTCTTTATGTATTTTGCAGTCTACTTACAAACCCGTTTATCTCCTTTTTGTGTCGATTTAGCTGGCCGTGTATCCTCCGCTACCTGTCGATGACGGATAAGTACTGGCGTCGCTGCCCAATGTGCTTTGAATCCGTTCAAAAGGGACATCTGCGCAGCGTGCAGCTTCAACAACTGCAAATCCCTCCGCATGTGAGTTCCGACGTAACTTTCCAGTTCCTGGAGCGTCCGAAGTCCAGCATGTTTCCCCAGCCTCGTGTGCTCCCGATCGCAGACGTCAAAGGTGAAGCCAATTCTTCTTCGTATTCCGCGCTGTCATCCTCAGAGGCTGCTGCTTTCGCCGAACGTAAGCGATCTCGGAAGTTGCCAAGCGTGAAGGATGCCGACGCGACGTATTCTCGCATCTTGGAGGCAACACCTGAATATTTACAGGAACTCTTGTACTCGGAGATGCGCGATCTCCAGTCCATGGACGCCGAGTTTCGCAGCAGCGGCGACGTAGACAATCTTCCTTTTGTGGAAGAGGCCATGCGGAATACTTCCGGGCGGCTTGGCAAGAGTGACGATTTTAGTCATGGCACGTACGGGTCCAGCCATGCGAACAGTGCTAGCAGCACTACCACAACTGTGAAGGGGAAGTCGCATGAAAACGGAAGTGGCGACGCGTATTCGTTCTACCAGATCGCAAACGGGACGTACGTGGTTCTCCACCCGGTGAATATGAAGTGTCTGTTGAAGGAGTACTCGGACGAGCACCAGCACGAGCTAGAAGGTGACCATGGGGAGGACGCACACCAGAAGGAACTAGAAGCGGCATGGACTCAAGACGCGTCTTCATCTGCGAGTTCGGAGCCGCTGCCTGTTGATCGCTACCACTTGCTACCAGAACAAATCCACGGACGTGTGTTGGATATCGAGCATGTGGTCATGGACGAAGAAGCGCAGAAGCGCTATCGTTTCTTGAGCCACCTGCCGCGCTTTTGTGATTTCTACATCTGCGAACTCGATCTGACGTCGCAGCTCTCGCCTTCGACGGTCAATTCGTTCCGTAACGAGCTCAAGAAGCGCACCAAGCAGCGGAAACACAAGTACAAGCTGCAGAACGCGACGACCCCTTCATCTCCAATCTTTAAGAGTAACGCGTCAGCGTTCTCTATCGAACAGGAAGGGGTGATGTGGCCGTCACCTTACGAGCAAGCGCTGGCCGAGTCTCTGGAGGAGTTCACGTTGAGCAATTCATCAAGTGTCGAGGTCGAAGGCGAGCGCCTTGCAGCGGCGGATGAGGAGCAGTCGTTTGCTCGAGTGACGGAGAACTCTGGATACTTCCCGGCACTTGGCGATACTGGAGTGAGTGAGGCCAGACCTCTCGTTACGGATCCCATCGGTTTTGGATCGCCGTCTGCATGGGGGAACCCGTCGACCAGTCCACCTGCAGTGGCGTGGGGGTCCGGGAAGGGCGGCAAGAAGAAAGGAGCGGCAAAGAAGGGCGTCTCCGTCTTCTCCACCATGCAGCGCCGCTCGTACCGCTGATTGTCTGCTTGGCTTGCAAATCATTGAAGCGAATGACACCTCATTTTTAGCAGTCGAATGCGCACTAATCGATGACAAAACATTGCTCAATTATTTCTATATTTCGTTTCCACATACAACGTCTATTGCACAGGACGTCATAAATCACGTGGAAGCACGCTCTAAATCGTCGTTCCGTTGTTGCCTCGCTTGACGTCAGTCCAAAGATCTCTTTCATTCCTCAATCTTCTCCGTCGAGCACAAGTCAAAGCTCCCAAAGTACCCTCATACTTCTGTGAAGATGACCAACATCGCCATCATCTACTACTCGACCTACGGCCACATCGCCAAGATGGCCGAGTCCGTCAAGGCCGGCGTCGAGGCTGTGGCCGGCGTCACGGCCGAGATCTACCAGGTCCAGGAGACGCTGTCCGAGGAGATCTTGGGCAAGATGCACGCACAGCCTAAGAAGGACCACCCGGTGGCCACACCCGACATCCTCAAGAACGCGGATGGCGTGCTGCTGGGCATCCCCACGCGCTTCGGCAGCATGCCGGCGCAAGTCAAGGCTCTGTTCGACGCCTGCGGCGGCCTCTGGGCTGCCGGTGCTCTGGTGGGCAAGCCCGCTGGCATCTTCTTCAGCACGGGCACGATCGGCGGCGGCCAGGAGACCACGGCCTTCACGACGGTGACGTTCCTCACGCACCAGGGCATGACCTTCGTGCCGCTCGGCTACCGCAGCCCGCTGCTCTTCAACCTGGACGAGATCCACGGCGGATCCCCCTGGGGCGCCGGCACTTTGGCCGGCGGTGATGGTTCCCGCCAGCCAAGCCAGCTGGAGCTGGATGTCGCCAAGGTCCAGGGTGAATCCTTCGCCGGAGTGGCCAAGAAGCTGTCCGCCTAGGGCGCATCATTGGAGCATGCTCTATTCCGTGGTATTTCTCTAAATGAACGACGTTTGAACCCATTTGTTAAAGATACTTTTGACACTGCGTTTTGATTGGTTGATTGGGATAAACTTAGTCGTACTTAGTCGCATTGAAACGGGCGCATAATATTCGCGCAGTATTGTGCCTTTTCGTGACTGATGGAGTCGTTCCTGGAGCCTCCGTCGGCTTACGCGCCGCCCGAGGCCGTGGCGCTCTTCAACTCGATGGGCTACACATTCGTGGGGCTGGCGTTGGGTCTCATCGTCTTCCTCTGCATGCGCAAGTTCCTCTTCTTCCTTACGTGGCACAGCTTCCGCGACGGCCCATACGCCGTGGGGCAGCACCAGTGGAGACCGGGCAACTTGGCCGGGTGCGTCGCTTATAAGAGATCCTGCATCAATCCACTTATTATTGTATAGAACTAACCACTCTACGGGTGACTCCTGTCTGCAGACCGCAATGGTGCAATGTGTGCCAAGCCATCGTCTACGGCATCCGCAGCTACGTGGTCACGTGCGATATCTGCGGAATGTACGCGCACGCGCAGTGCGCGGCCACTACGATGCGCTACAAGGGCGTGAACGGTCCTCCTCCTTCTACTTCTGCTGCTACGTCCCCTTCGACGCCGTCCTGTGCCTGTAGATCTCCTGGAGTGCTGCTGCCACCTGCAACTGTAACTTCGGACGACAAAGACGGAGAACATTCGCTCCAGCAGCAGCAGCACATGTGGATCAAGGGCAACATCGACCCGATGGACTCGTGCTCACTGTGCGGGCTTTTCTGCGGGAGTATCTTGGCGCTCTCCGGACTCAAGTGTGCGTGGTGTCATGTGCGTGTGCACGAAGAGTGCTTCCAGCAGGCGCTGGCCCGTGCGCACCGACCGCCGCTGCTACGACGTTGCGGCTTGGGTCGACATGCGAACCTCATTTTACCCCCATCTTGTGTTGTACTGCGCGAACCAGTCTCGATTGCTAGCAAGTCGCAGCGGGCACTTAACTCGGTGCGCAGTGCTGCGCACATTGCAGTGACCAAAATGTCCAACATTCGACTTCGACGCGGAGCTGCCAATGGTACGAGTGAGCCTCCCACCCCTCCTACAAGTAATTTGCGAAGTGAGGTCGCTGCTGGGTGGGAAAATGCGCTTACGGCTGCATCGAACGCAGTCTCTGGATCGGACGGACTGCCGTATGATCTGGTGGAAACCCCCAAGGAAACAACCCCGCTCTTGGTCTTTATCAACAGCCGTAGTGGTGGCAAGATGGGACTGCATGTTCTTCGGCAGGTGCGGAAGTGGCTCAATCCCGTCCAGGTGTATGACTTATCGCATCAAAGCCCCATTGAGCCGCTGCGCCGGTTTATTGGACTACCGCGACTGCGTATTTTGGTTTGCGGCGGTGACGGAACTGTAGGCTGGGTACTTGGTGCCCTGGACGAGATCGGAGCTCTACGTCAACCTCCTATCGCGGTTTTGCCGTTGGGTACTGGCAATGATTTGGCTCGCGTTCTAGGTTGGGGCGCTGGTTTTTCAGCGCCTACGGACGTGAGTGAAAGCCTCAGAGAGGTAGAAGCAGCTCATGTGAGTCTTCTGGATCGGTGGCAAGTGAACATTGGCGATTCGCAGAAGCGTGTCGTTTTGAACAACTACCTGGGTGTCGGGGTGGATGCTCAGGTGGCGCTTGAGTTCCATGAACAGCGTGAACGCTCGCCGGGGCTCTTCATGAGCCAATTCGTGAACAAATTGTGGTACAGTCAGTTTGGTGCAAAGAATTTCCTTGTACGGACGTGCGCTGGATTGCCCGATAAAATCGTTCTCGTGTGCGATGGAAAGCGTATCGCACTCCCCGAAGGCACAGAGGGCCTCATTCTCCTCAACATTAACAGTTACGGCGGTGGTTCAAAGCTCTGGCACGATGACGCTGAATCCGACAGCGAAGACTCCGACTCGGCTAGTGAGACGGATGATGATGATGACCGAAGCCGGACGAGCAGCGTTGGCAGTCTCGATACCAGCACGCACTTCGGCTCGTCTTCTCCCCACGACGGCTTCCTGGACGTAGTGGCAGTGTACGGCACGTTGCATCTCGGTCAGATGCAGGTGGGCTTATCGAAGGCCGTACGCTTGTGCCAAGCCAAATCTGTGAGTCTTACTCTGAAAGAAACGCTGCCTGTGCAGATCGACGGCGAACCATGGCTGCAAAATCCTAGCGAGGTGGAGATCTCGTTCTTGCAGCAAGCGTTCATGCTCAGTCGTACTGTGGAGGAACGGGATGTGGTGACGAAGAAGGTTGGTGAGGTATTAGACTGGGCTGAGCACACGCACGTTATATCCTCTAGGCAGCGCGATGTGTTGCTCGTTGAGATCGCGCGTCGTGTCGCGGATAGCGCTGCTTCTCGACGACCGGTGGGTTCGCGTGGCCTAATGTCACCTACTCGTCGCGGCGACGAGAGACACTCGTTCGTCATGGCTGACAGGTAGCTAACTTGCTGATTCGGTAGGGCAATGGAGTTTTAATGTAGCTGGAATTATGAGGCCGTCAAGTAATAAATATATAGATTTATCTACGCGTTCGAGCCGTCCTCATTCACTCCGTCCGGACTACAAGACGCAGCTTGGTGGAGAAGCATCTTCTCGATGAAATGGTCGATGTCGCCGTCGAGCACTTGGGCCGTGTTGCCTTCCGAGTAGTCTGTACGATGGTCCTTCACTAGCTGGTACGGGTGCAACACGTAGGAGCGGATCTGGTTGCCCCAGGCGTTGTCTCCGAGTCCTTGAGCGAACTGCTGTCTTGCTCGCGCTTCGTCGTCGAGTTTACGCTGGTAAAGCTTAGCACGGAGCATGTCCAGCGCTTCGGCCTTGTTACGATGCTGCGATCGGTCCGATTGGCTCTGCACCACAATTCCCGTGGGCAAGTGCGTGATTCGAATAGCGCTATCTGTAGAGTTCACATGTTGTCCACCAGGCCCTGACGACCGGAACGTGTCAATTCGTAAATCCTTGGTTGAGATCTCGATTTCTTCGTTGGAGCGACCTTCAGCAGCCATGGGGTACACGCGCACTTGAGCGAATGATGTATGTCTCCTCCCTGCGCTGTCAAACGGCGAGATGCGCACAAGACGATGCACACCAGCCTCACTCTTCGCCCAGCCGTAGGCGTACGCACCGTCCAACCGCAACACCACAGAGCGAAAGCCAGCTTCGTCCCCCACCGATTCGTCGACGTGCTGCACTTGGAAACCACGCGCTTCACTCCACCGCGCATACATCCTCGCCAGCATAGCCGTCCAGTCACAGCTGTCAGTACCTCCAGCACCCGCCTGGATCTCCAGAAAACACGAACGAGCGTCACTCTCGTGCGACAGCAACAGCTCCAGTCGGAGCTGCTGTGCATCCGCCCGCACTGCAGCCATAGCACCCACACAGTCCCGAAGCATAGGTTCATCTTCCTCCTCCGTCGCCAGCACATACAGCTCCTTGGTATCTAGAAACCGGCGGTGCAGCTCATGAGCTCGAGTGTCCCGTGACTCCAGCGCAGCCAGTCGCTGCACCACTGACGCTGCGTTAGTGACGTCGTCCCAGAGCTTCGGGTCAGCGGCTTCTTCGCGCAGCTCAGCGAGTTCTTGCTTGGTGTGGGCTATCGCCACCACGTCATGGATCAGGACGATCTCCCGCTGCGCTTGTTCGGCTAAAGATGCGAAGGATTCGTCGGATGCAGCGGCATCACTGGACGAAAACCATCGGACAGGAGCCTCGATCAGCGATGAAATGGACGGCTTTGATTGAGTGTAGAGAGAAAAAGAGCGGCGTGAAGAGACCCAAACTGCGTGCGCATTAGTGCAAAGCACTTGTGAAGCACGACATGCGATTTGGATATTGATCGGGTCCCTGGAAGCTACGCGAGACACAGCTACACGAGCATGTCGCAGCAGGCATCGACCGAGCATTTTGCGCCGTACGTCAGAATATAAAGTTAAATATGAATATGAAGTTACTTTTAAAACCATTTCAAAAAACGTTAACATGTTAAAACACCGTTTTGGTTGATACCATAAATTTCAAGTTGAAATTTCAAGTTGAAGTGAGATGCAAGTTGCCTTTCATCGCTTTGGAGACGCGAACCGAGGGAAAGAGTACGTTTCCTGATGCGCCACTAGCACCTCATCATCTACGCGTCGAGGAAAAAAGTCGGTCTCGACGCTGTACTCGTGGAAGCGACCTCCGGGCTCGCAAAGCTCCAGCAGTAGCGGGGACGTCTTCGGGCCGAACACATTCCCCCACAGGAGCAGACAGCGCAGACGCGATCCTGCTTCAGAGTTCTGCGGTCTCACACACGCCGTTGCAAGTGCAGCCATACCGTCATCTGTGAGAGATGTGGAGCATAGTGAAAGCACCTCCAGAGGAGTGGCCATGTTGGCTCGTAGCACCAGTGCAAAAGACTTGGCCCCAGCGTCTCCGATCCGATTCGCGCTCAGATCAAACTCGGCCAGCGTCGGATGACGCAGCAGCAACGCTGCAAGCGCAGAAGCCCCTGTACTTCCGATTCGATTGGCGCGGAGCACGAGGCGCCGCAACGAGCGGTTGTCCAGCAACCGCTCGGCAAGCACCTGCGCTCCGTGGTCCGTCATTTGATGTTTACCCAAGCTCAGATTCGTGAGCACACGGTTTACTTGCAATGCCTTCCCAATGTACTGGATTGCCTCCTCCTCCTTCGTCTTGACTACAGGGTTGTCGAGATTCAGCGCTTCGAGGCTGCGATTCACACGCAGCGACTGCGCGATGACGATGAGGTTGGATACGTCGAGCTCCGTGTTGCCCACATCGAGTTCCTGCAACGGACATGCACTGCTGCCTAGCAGTGCGGCGATGGCGTGGCCTCCCACTGGTCCTAGCGGGTTTCCATTGAGATTAAGTCGTCGCAGAGGAGAAGCAGCCCCGGCTGCATCAAGTGCCGTGCAGAGCAGTCGACAGCTCTCACTGCCGAGACGGTTGCCCTGCAGATTCAATTCGGCGATCTGGCACGCGTAGGAGAGTGTGGGCTGCAGTAGACGGCCGAGGCTTGACGCAGTGTCAAGGAGGAATTCACGCTCGTCGCGTGCTCCTTCTTCGCCATCTTCACCGCCACTTTCAGCGTCATGATGCTCGGATGCTTCTTCATGTTCTCCGAGGTGGTTGTAGCGCAGATCCAACCCAACGAGACCAGGTACGTGACTCGTGTGCAATGCGTTTGCAAGCGCCACTAGCTGGATGTTGCGCAGTCGGTGATGAAAGCCTTCGCGCGTATTCCCAGCGAGAACAAACACCATTCCTGGCCCCACTTCACGGGGATTCCTTGCCGCACGTCGTGCAGCCAGCGCCTGGGACGTCTCTTGGAAATTGCTGCTGAGTCCGTCGTCTTCAGGTGACGGGAAGAACTCCTTCATGCGCATGATCACGTCCCGTCGCGCCGTGATACCCAGCTGCAGGCTCTCCATCTCGTAGTTGTGCACAAAGTCCTGGAGCGACATCGCTTGCTCGGCTCTCAATCTCGAAGAGCTCAGCAGAAGCAGGACAAGGCGTCGAGGACATGAAGCGACGCGGCGTTTCAAAGGATACTTAGCCTCACCGTTCACTCTCGAGTTGGCAGCATGGCAGGCAAACCCAAGGCTTCGATTGCTGATACGAAGGCGGCGACAGCGACAGCCGCTGCTGCTGCAGCCTCCGCCAACACCACACGAACCGAGGAGGAGCCACCGATGGAGGATGACGAGGAGACAGCCAAGACCGGCACCTTCTCGTTCAGCGACGGCAGCAAGTACAGTGCGTTAACGTAGCATTAGTCCATGGTCATTACTTCTACAGTGGCTTATTCTCAACGCTCGTGCGCTGCAGAGGGAGAGTATTGCGTGACCGGAGGAAAAGTGGTTCGTCGAGGACACGGCTCCTTCTGGACGGGCGCCGAGAGATACGAGGGCGGATGGCTGCACGACCAGATGCACGGCCACGGCGTGTACAACTTCGCAACGGGTGCAACCTACGACGGAGACTTCCAGGCCAACAACTTCCATGGCGTCGGAAGCTACCGTTGGGTCGACGGCGCGCGCTACGCGGGCGGTTGGCACTTCAACAGGTGTGACGATTATTTTGTGGCAAATACGTAGTTGAAGTCTTATTTGTGGCACCTGTTGTGGCGTGTTTGCTGTTAGAATGCATGGTGATGGCCTGTATGTGGACAAGGACGGGGTCGAGTGGCGCGGCCGCTTCGTGGACGGCAAGTACGACAACGGGCGCATTTTCCACACGTTGAGGTGAAGAAATCACGAGAGCATCTATGAGTGTTGAGCAATAATAAATTCTTATAAATGGCAGTATGCTGTGTCAACTTCAATATTGGGCTATGGTAGGAATGTCTCGCACAGCGCCGAGCCGCTGCGGTCCACGGGCGGCAGGAGGCCGTTTTGCAGCAGCTCTAGTTCGTCTTCCATGACGCTTTGATCGCCGTAAAGTTGTCTCTCGTTGGCAATCAGTTGCGCCATGAAGCCCCGGTTGGGGAAAATCAGGGGTCGACACTTGAGCACGTGGCTGTAGGCGGCCGATAGAGTGCACTTGGTCTTGAGCATCACGTACCAGATGCAGATCGTGGACGAGCGTGAGACTCCTTGGACACAGTGGATAAGCACGCGCCCGTTTCCCTCCGCTGCCTTTTGGATAAACTCAATGGTAGGGCCAAACTCCTGTGCGATGTCCACGTCCACGTTGTCCTTAATCGCAACGTCAAGGTACTCCACGTGCTCGAACTTGTTCCGTTGATCAGTGATAGCACCCATGTTAACCACGTGCGTGATCTGCAACGAATCAATCACCTCGGCCGAGTTTGCTTGCCAAAAGTTGCCCAGATAGAGGAACCCGTCCACAATCTCGTTCGGGAAATGCATCGCCGAGGTGGGACTAGACACTGCCGTCTCTATGGGGGGCTCCTGCAGCTCCTCGTTGCTTCTGCTACTGTGTGTTTCTTCGTGTACGAGCATCGACGCAGGCGACGGCACCAACATGAAGTTGTACTTCTTGGCAAAAGCTGGGAACCCCTGCGCAAGGAACCGCACCGAAAAGACTCGACCCTCGTCCACTAGCATCTTGGCAAAGCGATAGCCCCAGTCCATCCTGTACAGGAACGACGCGCCTGTGTGGTTGCCGCCAATGACCACCACTTCTATGAGGTCTCTCCTCTCCAACTTTTCGCGCAGCTTGGCGTTCTCCGTCAGCTCCAGCACGTCGTCCACCGTCTTGGCCACTTGTCCTGCACAGCTCAGCGCTGACAAATGCGGCCCCGTGTGCACATGGGGGCAATGCAAAGCGTCTGAGAGATGGCCCGACGAGAACTCGACGCCCTTGCGGCAGTCCACGAGCACGACGCCGGAAGTCTGCAGGCGATTGTAGAGCGACGTGACGGAGATGAGCGGTACTCGGACGTGTGAGCTGCGCAGTCGCCTCCTCCGTAGCCGCCGGGAAGCGAATGACAAGCAGGAAGAGCTGAGCGGTAGCGAGGAAGACTCAGCTTCGGCTTCGGCCACGGGCTCGGCGGAGCGATTCGAGCCGGTGGGGCACGTGGACACCGCGCTGGCCGAGCCGTCGAACGTATTTTGTTGCTTCTTCATGTCCTCGTCTTGCGCCATACTGAAAGAGTATCTATCACTCAAAATTCGAGTCGTTCCAGGCGATGGCACCTTCCGAGCCAATTGTCAATTGACCCTCGTCGCCGGTCGAGACATTGCAGGTTTGCCTCTCCACCCTCAGAGGACCGGGCTATCCGGGATCAACTCTGGACAGGGAGCCTCAAATCCGCGCAGTATAGGATGACAAGCTCGGTAGGGATAGCCCGTTCCAAGGGGTATGCTTTGTCGCAGGAATATAGTCAGCGCAGAAAGCCGCAACCCTATCTTCAATTTGTGGTACTCTGCGTACAAATCGGCAGTCGACGTATGGCTACCGACGCGGGGCGCATTAGCTAGCAGGCGGGCATGTGGCCGACAGAAGAGATGCTCTGCGATGCTGTTGCGGTTGAAGCCAACGGCTGAATGGACGAGCGCCTGCTGCGCGTGAAAGGATGCACACCTCTCTGCACGTGTCAGCGGCGACGATGACGACCGCCGCCGTTGCACCTTGCAGCTGGCCGCCTTCGCCTTCTTTATTCTCGTCGCGTGGTGAAGCCCAGCCACAGGTCCAGCATCTAAGGCTGCTGCGCCCATTTCGGTGCTGCTACGCCACACTTCACCTCCGTATCTGCGCACCGACCGCGCGCTGTGCAGGGCGGCTTTCTTGACGAGCAAATCCGGGGCAAATTTGTGGCTTCCAACCGCGTCACCACCTGGCAACGAGGTTTGCGATGATATTGCTGGATGACAACATGCGTTGATGAGTCTATGTATTGGAGTTCGATCTTAGTCAACGTTGAAGGCGAGCTTGGTCGCCTCGTACGAGGAAATCATGATAGCGCAGGCGGGCGCCACTTTCACGATCCGTGGCACGAGTCCGGCGGTCATCCCCCGAGCCCCTTCCGAGGCCCACACCTGTCGAAGCAGCTGCGTGAACGACGGCGCCGGAGCCATGTCTTTGGAGTACAGGACCAGCTGCGACCGTGTCTTGACAACGTCGAACGGGTGCGTGGCGACAGTTGCGAGGACGCCAGCCAGCACGCCCGAGATCAAGGCGACCGACACCCGCTTCCTCTGCTCGTCCGCGATGGGGGCTCGCTCCGTCAGATACTCCTTCGACGTCTCGATGCCGTACCAGTAGAAGGCTGAGAACGGAATATCCCTGGCAAGCGTGGCGCCAAGACCGGCGAACAGCTGCCGTGCGCCTCCTTGCCATACTTGCCGCGCGTACGTCGTGAACGGGTGCGCATTGGCGACAGCTTGCATTTGCACGCGGATGAGCTCAAACGGGGAGAAAATCGTAGCAGCGGCCGCACGAGCCATGCTACCCGATGCCATTGCCAGCAATCCGTGGTTCTGCTCAGGAAAAGATTTCTTGAACTGCTTGAGGACCATCTCGTACGACGTGAAATACACCGCAGTCGACGGGATGGCAGTCAACAACGTCGGTGGCAGGCCAGCATAAAGCGCCAGCGGGCCTTCGAGCCGCACAATACGTGCCATGGTAAACAGCGTGCTGTCAGGCTTGGGCGGCGAGCAGATTTGCTGTGGCGAGCACTTGCACTGCTTCAACAGCCGCTGTTTGGGCAGCATCGTGTCCATAAGTCCATTGGAGAAGTTGTAATACGGACACTGCGCATATATATGTACGCCGGTTGCCAATGCAGTTAGCAGTTAGCATTGCCTATTGCGACGTGGGTGGCACGACGCAAGTACTGGCTTAAGCAAAGTTTTGATCAACCTGGTTGATTTACCTTTTGTACGGCAGGCGATACGTGGACCACAGCAGGCGCCTGCACCTGCAAGCGTGTCTTCACCACCTCCAGTGCTGCAGAAGCACATACAGTACGCAATAACTCCTCTTAGTAAGCAGTAGACGATGATGCACCAGAACGCTCGTTAAACGTTAAACACGTCGCTGTCTTACGCGTGATCTGCACAGGCCGAGCGAAGTATTATTGTCAGTGGGGGTTGGATGGCAGTGTTTTCATCCACATCAAACTGCACGCACCACGAAGGACGTGATGACGGCGCCCACGGACGCCGCGACGGACTTCTTGAGGGTCTCGTCCATCCGGGCACACCTGCACTTTGATTGACAACCAGGTCAGCAGCGTAACGACTTTCTGTCCAATCGGGAAGTGGCAAATCAAGTGCACCCCTTCGGATTGGTCGAAACCCCCTTTAACCGAAACTGTAGCCATGTCATAAGTGATGGGAACCTTGACCCCTATTTTCTACAACAATATTATAATGGAAATTCCCAACGGATCACTCCGCATATAAATATTTGTAAGGTGCAATCGAAAACCCAAGAGGTCGCCTTTGTTTTGCGGCAAGGCACTGTGCCGGCGCTTCTCGTAGCCATAGTCAGTCAAGAGAGGAAGAAACCGCCCGACATGATGGAACCCTCGGCCTCCACGACTGCGGCGCCCGCCGCGGTCCCCGCCCCTGCCGCTCCGGCCCCCGCGGCAGGAGGAGAATCTGCTGCTGGATCGGCCACATCCCCCGCCGCGGACATGCTGCGCCAGTTCTCGACGCAGTTCCAGACGAAGATGTCGCAGGTGCAGGTGCCCACCGCCATCAAGGAGCGCACGGACGAGCTGGAGCGCCGCATCTCCGCCACGGACATCGCGCGCATCAACGGATACATGCGACTGGTGAATCTCGTGTTCGCCGGCGGCCTGTGGGTCACGTGCTTCATCCGCATGTTCCAGGTGCCCAGCTACTCGCACTTCCTAGTCATCATTTACATCATGTACGTCGGCTCCTTCTTGTATTGCCAGTATTTGATAATACCACACAAGAGACTGATTTCTAATCGGTGGCGTTTTGTGTGCTGGTTGCAGGTTCCTGAGTGCGGGACTCGCCTTCGTTGAGAACCACGAGCGGTTCCCGTCGATTGCGGACCGCGTCAAGATCAACTTCGGCTTCATGTTCTCGGCCACGGGCAAGGCGTCCTACATCCTCTGGTGCGTCTCTACCAGCTGAAATTGTGCTGTTGTTAGATGTCTGTTGCTGACGTGGAAGCGTGTGTCGAATTGTTGTCGTGTAGCATCGCGTTCCTCGCCGTCTCGCAGGGCTGGATCGGCTGGATTATCGGCGTCTGCTTCTTCTTCCTGGCTCTCTTTAACTTCTTCCTCATCAACCGAGTACGTGTGACTCGAGATGAATTTTCTAGACAGGATTTTCCAGAGTCTCACGGCTTCATTTTGATTTTTGTTATCTTCAGCACCCTGCGTACAAGGCCGCTATGCTGCAGCCGACGGGTGCCGCCGCCGCCATGGCTCAACAGCAGGAGGAGGCGGACCTGGAGGCCATGCCGGAACTCCGTTATAACCAGAAGCAGGCCCAGGTGCCCGTGTCTGGCACGTCGACCGCCGCCAAAGCTCAGCCGTCCCACGTGTCGGTCTAAGCAGGACGACGACATTTGCATCGGCGTTAGGACTCGAAAGTGAGCGCTAAGCTGCATGGTTATATATCAGCTTTTTCTGCATCATCTTGTTAGATTTCAGACTCTTGACATCGTGCCAGCAAGCAGGAAGGAAGTCAAATACCAAGTAGTAGGATAGGACACAACTTGACAGCTTCTGCTTCAGTTTCATGAGTTCTCGTTCTCAGAGCTGCTTATTACGGAGAAAGCAGCATGATGCCGTCTGTCAGTCGGACTTCCTGCCGACAGCTTTCTCACCACATTGCTGTTTGCCTCCATCGCTGCGCTTCATTGACTTCCATGTTAGCTGCGTGCGTACTTTACTCCTTGGCCTTGCCGCCGTGCTGCGCCACGACACCGTTGCCGTGATACTTGAGCGTCTTGACCCAGTTGCTGCGACGGCCAGTGGGGTGCTTGAACTGCACGGCCGACTTCTTGCCCTTCTGCTTGATGAGCGTCTCAATGTGCTCCGGCAGGAAGTTGTGCGAGTACGAGATCTTGCCGTAGTAGTCGCCGACTGGGGCAGGCTCGGAGATCTCCAACTCCCATCCTTGCTTCTTTGCAAAGCGCTCAGCTTCCTCCTTGGTGTCGAACTTGGTCACCAGACCCACGTACGGGTCGGCCGTGCTGGTCCAGCCCATGAGGGGGTTCTCCCACGTCCGGGGGGATTCGAAACGGATCTCCCAGTGCTTGGTCTGGTGGATGCCGCTCTGCATCTGGTTGCGTGCCGGCTTGAAGAGCTTGGCCTTGCGGCCCACCGACCACTCGCCCGTGCCGGACACGATGGCCGCCTCCTCCGGGTAGGGCATCGGCGACTTCTCGATGGTCGGGAAGCAGGCCTCCGACGCGTGGAACGGCAGAACTGCAGCACCAAACGGAAGTTTAGCATGTTACTTTAGCTTATATCTGAAATAAATGGATAGAGAGCGAGTATAACGGAATGCAACGCACTGGTGCGCTCGGCCTCGGCGAACTGCTGCTCGCGCAACTTCGTCATGAGCGTCTCCTCAGCGGCGGCGGCCGCAGCCTTGGCGGCCTCGTCGTCTTTGGCCATCTCCGAGAAGGCGCGAGAGGACGTGGCGACAGCAGCACGCTTGGTGGAGACAGCCGCGGCGGCGCGCGTAGACGCTTGGAGCACACGCACGGACATGGTGGCGGACTGCGTAATACTAGTAATTAACCTGTGGTCTGTCAGCGCTTTTCAGCCGCAAATTGGACAGGGGTATGTCTAAATATCGAACATTAACTCTAAATATAGACAGTGTAAAAAGCACCACCAGAAAACGCGTTATCAGATGGCAAAAGTGCCTCCGATGCAACATCAACGAGATGCACGTACAAATATGAAAGGTACCGCATTTAGTTATGTGGTAGATGTCGAGCAAACTGACCGCCCCACCAGTACCAGTCTGCCTTGACACTCTCGTCGAGGTAATACATAGGCACGCAGAAACACGAATGGTGGCGTGCTCGACGACAGCTCTTAGCTCTCCGACCTTCTAGGGCTGCTTTATGCCCCGAAGACCACGTGTTTAGCACGCACATTTCAATCTCGCCAGCTCAGTCAGGAACTGCTGCACCTCCGCCGTGTCGCGCAGAGAGTACGACGCCTTCGTCACTGGCAACTCCTTCAGGTTGCCTGGGAGGTCGATTTTCTCCGCCTCGGGGTCTCGCACGATGATCGAAATACCCTGACCGAGCCCACGGCCATTCAACGCGTTGAAGGCATCCTCGTCGCTCACGTCGTCACCCAGGTAGAAGGGTACGACATCCTCCGCATCCAGTCCCAACTCCGACAGGATGTACATGACAGCGCGACCCTTGTCCCAATCAACCTGCACATGGTTACACTCACAGGTCAGATACAGATAAAACGATGGCGGTTAAATCTTCCAGGCCTTAGCATACCTGAGGTCGCAGCTCGAACACCATCTTGCCCATTTTCTTGGTGAGGCTCGGGTGGTACGCCACGTAGTCGTCCACGATCTGCTCGACGGCATTTTGCAGCGCCAGATCAACCTGACCAGTGGTGAAGCACAAGACAGACAGATGCGTTGGCTTCAACCAAAGGAGACACAATGTACAACCCAGGCAGGCGCAACACCCATCGACTTTCTCCTTCATGCAGCACTCACGTGGCGATAGTGGACCGACATGGCGAGTCCGTTGTCTTCGAGCTCCGCGCCGGCGATGTGCGCCGTCTGCGCCGACAAGTCGCGCAGCGCCTGCTCCAGCTCGGGACGGAAGTGGTCGGCCACCTGGCAGTTGATGGGGCGCGTCTTGGTGCCCTTGATGTCGAACCCGTGGCTGCCTGCGTACACGAGGTTGTCCAGCTGCACGAAGTTGTAGACCTTCTCCGTGGAACGGCCCGTGACAATGGCCGTGACGAACTTGGACGAGAGTTCACTGAGCGCGGTGCGCATCGCGTCCGTCATAAAGGCATGGTCGGGCACGTCCACAATGGGAGACAAGGTGCCGTCGTAGTCCAGGAAGACAACGGGGCGCTTGCCTGCGTTTTCATTTAACACCGGTACATGAAAGTCAGAAACTACCAAGACAGCATTGCTATACTTATCGAGTGAGCGCAGATACCTGCAACTTTCTGCTTGATGGAGTCCATGTCCCGGAACGCGTTGGTCGGGTGCAGCATGGTGGTTGCGGTCTGTAGATGAATGGACTGGGCAGTTTCGAGGCGCGACAAAACGAGAGACGTGGAAGGCGGTTGGGAAGGCGGGTAAAAGCTGCCGGCACCTGCGCTTGCTGCTGCTGGCTGCGCAGACGCCTGGAGGCTGTGCTGAGCTCGCGCTCGCTAGGCCGGGGCACGTGGAGGCTTGGTCGAGAGTGAGCTTGTGTGACCAGGAAACGGCGGCAAGTTGTGGCCCTCAAGCACGAGTCGCCATTCTGTCCAATCAGCGCGCGCGAGCAATGCCTTTGCTAACGGTACGCTCGCAGGAACCAGTCCGCGAGGTCAGGTCGTCACTGACGACGTCAGTGCCTCCTGGTATTCAGTGCCAGTGTACCACAGTATATACATGTAGTACATCATCGCTGTCTGTGAGGGTGTCTAGGGGTACTCTAGATGCTCTTATATGCGAAGGAAGAGCGGACGATGTGGCATAAACGATACATCCCGTCCACTGATTATTCAACCCCAGTTCAGGTTATTTCGTGAGAGTTCGTTGGCGGTCATTCTCGAATTTGCCGCGTGGCATTGAAGTGATGGTGCGGAAATGGTTCCAGCTCGTGGGCGAAGATGGCAACGCCGTGACCTCGGCTGATGCTGTTTCCGTGGATACTGAAGATGTTGTTGCTTTCCGGAAGGCAGTGTTTGCAGAAGTCTCTCGTGCTCTCCCTGCGAATGTCATCGCTTCCGACCTCACAGTCTTCGCGAACAGGACGGCGTACAACGCGAAGCAGGCGTTGGAAGAGGATTCGCCGATTGCGTCGTTTGGTGGCTCAAAGAAGGATGCGCTCATTGTGCAAGTGTCTCGGCGCACAGCAAGCGTGCCAACATATTTCATCCTTCCTGAAACTCGCGAGAAAGTCGCAAAGGCAGTGTTTGTGATCGTGGAAGAAGAGGAAGATCACACTGGTGTTGGAATAGGTGTATTTTTCAGCCCGACTCTAGCGGTGACGTGCGACCACAACCTAACCGAGCAACACACTGTGGGAAGCTTGGTGCCTTTGGCGTTGAAGGAAGAGATAGCAATGTTCAAGTCGTCGCTCGCAATGCTGAGCTGGACTTCGCGATTCTGAAGTCGTCCAAACCCAGATCATTCATTGCTCCATGGAGCGGAAGCCCAGATGATCTGGAATCACGCTACGATCTTGTGTTGGCATCGTTTCGACTCGGGATTGACGAATACCAAGCACCGTACAAGGGCAAACTGGGATTTGCACCGGCAGCGTGCATCGCCGTCAGTTCTCGCAGAAGACACATCATGTATTCGTGTCCAATCTACGCTGGAGATTCGGGTGCCGCACTTATCGTGAGGGATGGATATCTTGTTGGTATTCACCTGGAAACAATCAATGCACTCCGCGAAGACCTTGACCGCAAGAAAGTCATCAAGGATCGTTTGAACGATGTGGAGGAGTCTCTGGACAACATTGTGAGGAGCGGGTTAGCGCAAGGATGCTCAGGTCTTTTGGTTCATGAATTTAAGAACGTAGTCAGCGAGTAGTTCGAATACATCCGTTTCCTCGAGCATTGTCGTCCTGAGATTTGATCCTATGGAGGCAATGGACCTCAACAAATTCGATACCCTCCTCAAATCGATGATGACATTGACGCCACAATCAACTCAATTAGAGAATCCCTATACTGAGAGACGATGGACCTGTGAAACTTAATATGATAGTGACAGGAATTGTCAGAGACCAGAACCACTCCGTTTTAATGACCAAATTTATAAGAACTACCTGATAATACGAACCGACCACTCTCAGAGACAGCGATGATGTACTTTATAGCACATGGCACTGAAGCGAGCAGTACCGACTCAGTAAAGCGACAACGTGCTTGCCTGGCCGTGTGTTGCTTGCCAGTCATCCCCAACCACGCCGAGTCAGTCTGCCCCTTGCTGCGTGGAGAGATTGAGGGAAGAGTGCCAAAACGCTTCCGGTCCAGTGTGGTACATGTAATGAGCCCGTCGTTCCAAACTGAATCAAAACGAGGCAATCGGTGTTGCAGCGTTGCAGGCGAGAAGCGTTGCGCGCCGTCCTAAAATGCGGCCGTCTTCGCCGCTAGCCTCAATGAGGTGGCGCTTTCGGAACCCAACTCCCTCTTAGTACATGTAACACAAGCGAAGCGAAACGAGCGCAGGTTACGCGGACTGTTATCTGGGTCGCCGTAACGGGACTTGTCGTGGTGACGAGCAACGAGTCGACACAGAGCAGCCTCGGTGGCAAGCAAGCGGTGAAGCTCGGTCCAAAGGCGACGACAATCTGATGCTAGGCGTCCATTACCGGTACTGGTGTCTCCAACGTTTGCAGGCGAGTACAACACGCAGACGTCCCACTCCCCCACATCTGGTCCTACGCGACTTCCACGCCGTTCTACCAAAGCGTGTGGAGATGTCCTCCATACGAATAGCGGTGCTGCACCGCGTCACGCCGCTGCAGCCTTGCAAGATTCAAAATGGGGCCTCAATCACAATCTCACATCACATCGGCACTCCCGTAAAGTGGATTTTAACTCGAGCGCGGTGAATCTGTGCGACGTCTTTGGAAGCAGCATGAAGTCCCCAGTCTTCAAGGCCTTTCGCGAATTGAAAAGTGTCCAATCCATCATTTCTTGCGGCGCTCGTAAAGTTCGTGCTTTGAAATGCCCGAGCAATCTCGTTCGTCAACTCGGTATTTCCGCAATGGTGTAAACGTTGCAGGACAGAAACGACATACATGTACAGCGATCACTGCGATGTAAAACAGTCTGCCCTTCGACTGCAACTTGCAGTCTGCAAGTAAGCAGAGATGGATTCTCGTCAGCAGCGATGACCAGCGAATTCGAGGCGCCTCCAGTGGAGGCTCCATCGCTTGCCGCGCGCATAAGGACGGCGCCGCCGCGGAGGTGGACATGGTCACCTGCAAGCTGGTGACCGCGGCCGGCAACTGAGCCCTCGATGGATTTTGTTGGCTTACGTTTCGATAGCACGACTGTCATCCGTTTTCGACTATTTTTGCTCGATTTTATTTTGTCCAATGATAGAGCGGTATTTGCTCGCAACTGCGCATAGTACGAGCATTCTTGACCGATGATCCCACTTTGCAATCTGTCGCCTTCAAGGCGGAACAATTGCAGCATACTGGACGCCAGTGTATTCGGCGTCCGTCTCTTATAACCACAACGCCGCAGATCTACAACGCAGGCGGGGGGAGCGGTGGCCTCCAACACGTCACACAACCGAATCAGCTCGAACCCAGCAACGACCGCAGCAAGATGCACACGGCGCAAGCTCTCGCGTCCATCCGGCGCTCCCGCACGTACGACGCCGAGGGCGGCACCGCGCGCACGCGCAAGTACCCGAGCGAGCACTCGTCGCTGCTGCACGGCAACGGCCACAGCGGCAGCAACGGCCACGTGAGCAGCACCAGCTTCCAGTTGGGGGCGTCCTCGGGGCTCAGCAGCTCCGACAACGAGGCCAACGACGCGCCGCTCACGATCAAGGAGGACGCGCGGGCCATCTACGGGATGATCAAGGAGCAGCCGCTCAACCTCATGCTGCTAGCGGCGCCGCTGGCCGTCTGGGCGTCGCTCGGCGGCTGGAGTGACCTCTGGGTCTTCATCTTCAACTTCCTCGTCATGATCCCGCTCGCCAACCTGTTAGGCGAAGCCACCGAGTCGCTGGCCTTCCACACGGGCGAGACCATCGGCGGACTGGTGAACGCCACGTTCGGCAACGCCGTGGAAGTCATCGTGGCCATCTTCGCACTGAAAGCAGGCGAGATCAATGTGGTGCAGAGCTCTCTCATTGGCTCGGTGCTGTCCAACCTGCTGCTCGTGCTGGGCTGCGCCTTCATCGCCGGCGGCGTGCGGAACAAAGAGAACTCGTTCAACGCCGTGGGCGCCAGCGCTAACTCGTCGCTGCTCATGCTGGCCAGCTTCGCCATGCTGCTGCCCAGCTACATCTTCTACTTCTCGGACCATGACTCGGAGGAAACTCGAGTGGCCAACACACTCACGCTCTCGCGCATCGCAGCCGCCTTCCTGCTCTTCATGTACATCCAGCTGCTCTTCTTCCAGCTCAAGACGCACGCCGACTTCTTCGAGGACGAACAGAGTGACTCCGTGGAGACCGTGGCGCTGTCCAAGCGTGCCAGCGCGGCGGTGCTGCTTGGGGCCACCGTGCTGGTAGCCATGTTCTCAGAGTTCCTCGTGAACTCCATTGACGGATTCGCCAACGAAATGCACTTGAGCAAGTCGTTCATCGGCATCATTCTGCTGCCGGTCGTGGGCAACGCCGTGGAGCACGTAACGGCCGTCAAGGTGGCGCTGAACAACAAGATGGAGCTCGCCATGGGCGTCGCAGTGGGCTCAGCCACGCAGGTCTCTCTCTTCGTGGTGCCTGTTGTCGTGCTCTCTGGCTGGTTCATGGACCGCGCCATGTCGCTGGCGTTCCCTCAGTTCGAGATCCTCATCTACCTTATGTCGATCATCATCGTCTACGCCATTATTGCCGACGGCAAGTCCAATTGGCTCGAAGGCTCCATGCTGCTCACTGCGTACGCGCTGGTGGCCATCGCACTCGTGTGGGTAGAAGTACCCACCGCAGCATAAAGAGCGACCGAAGCTCCACGTTCCTAAACATTTTAGTACTATCATAGCCTAAGTCTGCAATAGGACCGAACTATTGCACCCTTTTCAACCATGTTTTGCTCGACGATGCACATTGCAGTTGTTGGTTATGTCTATTAGATACTTCATATAGATAATGGTCGGAGGATCCCTATGTCTCTGTGGTGGTGGCATCCCATCGCTTTGCTCTTACGCAGTTGCAGGCAAGATGCGCGTTCGCACACTCGAAGGTGTAGTTGAAGTGGTACGGCTTGTCGAGGCGGTGCTCAAGACACTGATAGTGCTGGGGTGTAGCAGGTATACCGGGCCGTCTTCGAGTTGATCAACTGTATCAAAAGCACGGTGACGTGCGGCCGAAATGCACATGCAGCAAACACGCAGACGCTCGATAACTCCAATGCGCCCCTCAACATCCTGTGACTTGGAGCAAGAGCCGCACGTGTCGTGGCCACAGATGTAGCAGACGTGCTTCTTTCGCAGCAGCGAGTCCTTCACCAGCTTCCCACAGCCCGAGCAGCTCCCATCGCCGACGGTATCAGCGGGGTCAACGGTGTCCTCAGCACCCAAACGTCTCCGGAGCGCGATGTCACCAATCTTGGGGATCAACTTGGCCAGTTTCAACAAGGCGTGGGCCGTGGCCTCACGTACGGTAGCAGCTTTCAGCTTGGCCTTCACAATACCCTTGGACTTGATTTCGTCGGAAGACATCATGTGTGTTCCAAAGTAAAACACCGACGTCTGGTGCGATTTGACCTGCTCCGCCAGCACGTAGCCAGCCAACACGTCTCCGGCGACAACAAGTCGGCCGGCACGATCGCGCGTCAACGACTGAAAGGTGCGGACCGCGGTGCGTGTCTTGTAGTCAAACTCGACAAAGTCGAGAAATTCAATCGTCTTGGTACTGGAAACCAGCGGAATGGAGCCCGAAAACTGCATGCGCTTGGTAGTCAGGTGCGTGTTCGCCGACGATGTGGGTACTTCGCGCAGCGTAACTGCATAAGAGAAGGCGTCACCCGCGAGGGCCACCATGGTGGCGTTGAAGTCGTCACTAGTGTGACTGGAGAGCACCTCGAGAATTTCGTTGGCACTGCATGGCAGCGCCGTGGACGCCGCAGCGTCGAAAACTCCGGGTGTTGATTTCCGCTCGAACACGCGCACCCCTTGACCGTCCTTGCGTTCCTTCCACCCTGCAGTTGCGAACACGCTTCGGGCGTGCTCCACCTTGGCGCGAGCATTCGCGGCCAGTGCCAATAGTGCGTCGTCCTCCTCCTTGAGTTCCATGGAGCTGGTCGTGTCGAAAGTGGATCTACCGCCGCTGGAACTGAAGAACGAGTGCGTCCTCGGTGACGGAGTCGTCTGCGCTGGAAATCGACCGGAGGAGCTCAGGAAGTTGGTGTCGTCCGAGCACGTGAACATACTGCGCGACGAGATGCCCGAGCTGCTGCCGAAGTCGCGTTGACGCAGCGTCATGGTGTTGGATAATTTCTTAAGCTTAAGGCGCAGCTAACGATGCTGAAGGATTTTGACGTGTGTACCAGACAGCGGAATGGGGAATGGCTGGTCTAGTTGGCAGGCCTGTCGATCCCCAGGAAGATGAAGCCTAAACTCGCTTCGTTACACACTTTACGGCGCCGTCCAAGAGATGTGTTCTCATATACTACAGTACATGTATCTGAGGGCAAAGCCGGGATAGCGGCAAAGGGGGCTGCAAGTGTTCAGCGGCATTGCGTGGTGGCATTCACTTCGAACATGTCGTTCGCGAGCGCGAGCTGATTTCAACCTGGTTTCGTCGTCTCGTGTAGCTCCAAGGTGTCCTCACTTGCTGGTGGCGACTGTCGATTCTCACATGAACTTGTTGCCGCCGTTGCTCCGTCCGTGTCCGATCGTGGTTCAAGTCGAGTGCAGCGTTCGGGTTAAACGACATCCGAACTGTAGGTGGACGCGCTAGAGTCTGAGCTCTCCAGAAGCGACTCGGAATCGTTCTGATGAGTGCGCGGTGACGAGCTCCTACATCACCAGCTCCGTCAAAATTCCTCCAAGAGTTTCCACCGCTGGTTGCGACGAGGTGGACGCTCGCTGTCGACAACGTCGCTCGACTGGTGTGAACGCACTGCATAGCCACGCCCTATTATAATACTTCGAAGTAGCTCGGTCCGACCACTTCCGAAAAATGGACGACATCCACAGGTGCAAAGCACATGTCGAGCAAGGACGGGGGGGGGGACTCAAGCGGATGAAGCGTGGCGAAGGCGTAATAGCGGAGACCTACACATGTACTCAGCCTCGTGCCCACAGCGGCGGCGGCTGCAAAAG
Organism: Phytophthora podocarpi; assembly: GCA_001314375.1. Taxonomy (NCBI): domain Eukaryota; phylum Oomycota; class Peronosporomycetes; order Peronosporales; family Peronosporaceae; genus Phytophthora; species Phytophthora podocarpi. The sequence goes on from LGSN01000069.1 coordinate 66,240, forward strand.
CGTCTGTCATCGGAGAAGTTAGTACACTCGAAGTAAGTGCTTCCTTCGAGTCGAAGTTCGACAGCTTTCATTTTACGAATCTGTAAAGTGGTCCAATTCACACATCCGCATCCGCGCGGATTTTTTCGGTTCCCAAAGCTCTGTTACCTGTGCACCCCGATTTGCACCAGTTGCGCCATCTTCTACAGCGCTATTAATACGTTGTTGGCACCTTGAAGCAGCCGAGAAGGCAACTTGCAGTGCTAGCGATCCTGCGAGCAGCGGACTCGACTCGATTGAAGCAGCCATGGATGGGGTCAGCGTTGGAGCCGCTCGTTGTCGAGCTACCGTAGCAAGCGGTACAAATCAGCTGAAGCTCGCAGCGTCCTGTGCCTTCTGCCTGACTCCTTCCGAGCCGAATTGGCCTACGCGTGCGGAGTCTTTTCACTATGTATTCGCACCATGGTGGCGAGTCCTGCGCGAAGCTAGATACATGTACGTGTCGAAGAGGTGTTCTGTCGACTATAGTGCTTCAACATCTGCACGCTGCTTGGGAGCCCATTGAGCAGCATTCAAAAGCTTGCATCGCTCGCTGGTGTCTGAGAATGCAGCTGAGGGCGAAGCGGAACCGGAGGCCGGTGCGGACAGCGAAGAAAATGACTGGGGGCAAAACCCCAACACAAATCCGCCCCATTTTCGACTTCAATTTGTCAAAAATACATGTCAAAATACAATTTCGACATTTGTATTTTCAGCCAATCAGCTGTTGCCAATTCATGTAAAAAAAAGAGTCTGAATTTATTTTTGACGTGAATCTCATGTCCATCATTTGAGTTTCAGACACGATTTTCGACACCTGCAAATTCAGCCAATCAGCAGTTCTTAATCAAAACTCCGATACTTTCAGCATGAAGACGGCGCTGGTGGTGGCGCTGGCCGCGTGCTTCTGGACGGTTCTACTAGCCTTGGACCGTGGTGTTTACGCATGGAAAGAGAGTGATGATGACGTTGATGAAGTGGAGGAAGACGACGACGACGACTTCGACTTCGTATCGAGCAATGTGCGTCCCATCCGAATGTATCAACTGCCCTCACTCTGACTCACTATCGTTGCTACTGCTGCAGTTGGACTTCGTCAAGCGCGACGACCTGGTGGAAGTGCAGTGCGACGGCCAGGAGTGTGCAGCCGAGGCGGTAGACGCAAGCGGGGAGATCTCCTCAGTCTGGACCCGAGGTCTCGTGACGCCCAAGCTCAAGCCCAAGATCATCCTGCAGGAGCACGCGCGAGCAGCCAGCAACGTGCAGAAACACTTCGGAGGCGAGACACTGGGCTACGTGACGCCGTGGAACAGTCGGGGCTACGACTGGGCCAAGCAGTTCCGCACCAAGTTCACGTACATCTCGCCCGTGTGGCTGCAAGTGCGTGAAGACCCCGAGCACGTGCCTATGATCACAGGCACACACGACATTGACCGGCAGTGGGTTCAGGATATCAAATATGGCGTTGAAGGGGAGGATCAACAGGAAGAAGGTCCTGCTCTTGTGCCTCGTGTCGTCTACGAGCGCAACCGCCTCAGCTCTGAGGATGTTCCGGTGATTATCGACAAGATGCTGGCGTTGACGAACGAGCACGACTTCGATGGAATGGTGTTTGAGATCCCAGTGATGGCAGGGACAGTGGATATGTTGCAGCAAATGGGTCGTGCGTTCCGGGCCGCGGATAAGTTACTGATTCTTGTGCTGTCCAGAAGTTCGCAGGACGTAAGCCAACCGTTGATGGCTGTTGCTTGTAGTTCGTTTCTAACAGGGGAAATGGTTGTTTCGGACGCTATTAGGGTGAGCTGCCTGTGGCGCACGAGATTTTCGCCGAGTTGGCGCCGCTGGTGCATCGCTTCTCCATGAATGCGTATGATTTTAGTGCGCCAGGGCCGAATGCGCCATATCCGTGGCTGAAGAAGACGCTAGAGAAGATGTCGCCTATGGAGCGACAAAGGATACTGATGGGAATTCCATTCTACGGTTATGATAATGCCGGTAGGTAGCGGTGAAAATGGTCAGATCAACGCTATCTATGATGTCCTAACCAATTTGTTTGTCATATCTGCTCCATGTAGATGCGATCACGGGGAGCACTTACATTCAATCGTTGAAAGATAACGATGTCGCGAAGATTCGTTGGGACACAACTGCACATGTACGAGGCAGGACAAGTAGTACATATACTTGCATAATGCTCGAAAGTCTGACAAATGCTCTCTTCTGTGTTGTTTGTAAACGGTCTTAGGAGTGTCAACACGTGTACACTGCAGCGGAAACGGGTAGCCACCACGTCGTTTTCTTCCCGTGTCTGCAATTCCTGCAGGACCGTTTGACGCTGTACAAGGAACGTGGTGTGGGCGTTGCGATCTGGGAGCTTGGACAAGGTATGTTCCTTCTAATCAATTGTTTGCCGTCCTAACAAACTGTCACCTGATACTTAATGCTTACCGTTGTACAGGGCTCGAGTTCTTTTACGATCTGCTGTAAGACATGAAGCACAAAAGAAAGCCTGGCAAATATCTCCATTCATAAAACTCCGCTATGTTTTGCTATGCAAACATGCACGCCAAGCCATGGAGTCACTGCAACTTACTACTTACTCGTCTTACGGCGGCGGTGAGGAACTCGCATCTGAATCCCCTCCGGTTGTCACTGGCGCTGGGGGTGGGATTGCACCGGTGGCCATAGCAGTGGTGGTGCATGGCCCAGTTACCCCTTTGCGACTTTCATCGACAAAATCTTTAAGAACCTTGCGCACGTCTGCTAACGAGTCCACCGCAAAAGAACAAGCATGGCGACCTCCACTATGTTGGACATCTGGACCAACGACGACGGCAAAGATCGACACATTTTCTGCCAGCCGCACAGGCACCTTTTGCAAACGACTGAAGGCTACCTTGTTGTCGTCGTCCATGTATTCACTTGCATCCAACTCGTCATCGTCGTCGGTTGAGTAGTCTTCGTGCCCTCGTACAGCAGCGGCTGCTGCCCCGATTAATTGTCCACTTTGATGGCGCTTTTTCATCCCACCCTCCAGTTTTTTAGTCGGCTCCAACTCATCAGTGAGGCCATTTCCACCTCTAGGCCTCGGCATGCGGGGCTTTGCCTTTGAGACGTGAGCGGCGGACGGCACAGGCTGTGCATGTAGCTGGACAGGAACAGGATTGCCCATAGCTATAGAATCACGGCGAATCCGTTCGTTAGCAGCTTGCTCCTCTTCTTTTCGTTTCCTTTCGTCATGGCGCTCATTAGACTCCGCCACCAAGGCGTTCAACGTCTGGAACATTTGATCGTCGGTCACGTCGTCGCACACGCATAGGACAAAATCAACCTCTTGGTCACCCTTCTTGGAGATTTGATCAGGAAGCGACAAATGCTTGAGGATACCCTCGAGAACTCGAGTCTTTGTGCACCCCTCGTGCTCCACGCTAACTGACATGTGTCCTTGATACACTTCCAGAGCTGTGCCAATAAGCTGCCGCTCTAAAATGATCTGTAAATCCTTTGCCTGCCAACTACCAAAATGGGGATCAGCGTCGCCGTAGTGCCACGTCAATGAACTCTCCTTGTCTTCGATATAGCTTCCTGGTGTTCTGTCAGTGAACGTTAGCATTGTCGGCAGCACTAAGTCCTTCCAGGACATATCATCGCCACCAAATGAATCGTCCGTCGGAGCAATACTCCCACCTGCGACCGGTGTTCCATCCCCAGTATCAGCTGATCCCGGCGCAGAAGCATACTGTAAATACGTAGGAAGACTCCCCATGCTCATGTGCATCATGCTGTGAGCATCACTTGAGTAAGACGTATCCAAACTGCCACCACTTGCACTACCCGCTCCAACGACTGTCGCGGTGGTGCTTCCACCTGACCGGGCGGTTGCCACGTCGTACTGAAACTTGCTCATGGTCTTCCACTGCTCGCGCGTATTGCTCAAGTTCATACGATAGAAGAAGCCGTCCTCTGCTGCAACACCGACGCGCACACCGTTCAACCACGTCTCAAGGAATTTGCGCTCGCGACCGCTGACGATAAACACTGTATTGCGTTCATCAGCAGTAAGTGCATCAAGCAGGGACTTGAAATTAGGCCCGACAGCTGCGAGTGGGAGAAGAGAGTGCTGCGGCGTCAGAGTCCGATCATAATCCAGAATAATCACACGATTCTGCGCGCTACGATACGCTTGCACGATAGTCTTCTTGTCGAGCTTTGGTAGTTGCGTTGATGATTTGCGATTTTTCTCTACAGCTTCACCGAGCTCTTCCAAAAACTGTTCTCCCCAGGCCGAGGCAGTGTTAGATGAAACGTAGCGATACAGCTTCTGCTGACGGATCTCGCGTTCAGTGCGGCACATACTCAAAGTTTGGTGAATGCTCAGAGCTACATCTTCCGTATTCCACGGGTTGATGACGATAGCACCACTCAGCGACTGCGAGCAGCCTGCAAATTCGCTCACCACCAACACGCCGGGCCCGCCATCTTCACCTTCCCAATCCGTCAGCATAGACGCTGATGGAGATGGAATAGGCGAAAGCACTCCGCCTTTCGCTACACCCTCTCCAACAGCGTTCGAGCTGCCGATACTCCCCGAGTTTCTGACCACAGGAGCAGGAGTTGACCCGCCACTATTCCCAATGCTGCTGCTACTTAATCCACTTGCTGCCGCACGAGCAGCTTTTTTACGTTCATCTTTGTTGCGCATGAAGTGCTGCTGGCACACAATAAATTCATGAGACACCAAATTCATTCCATCGCGCGTAGATGTCACCAGGCAAACATCAGCCAGATCGTAAAGCGCACACAATTCTTCATGTGGGGTCGCTTGTTGCTGGATAAAGTGAATGGGCGCGTAGTCCAGAGTCCCATAAATGCCGTTGATGCGCCCGACAATTTGGCTCACTTGGGTTACGATATTGTGATAGCTGTGAGAGCTCATTTCGAGTTGGTGACAGGCGTCATACCCGATATTGCCCTTGCCAGCCGCAATTGGACTAGTAGCAGCGGGCGGGGACTCGGGCAGACCTTTAATAGGACTGTCACTGCCAGTCGAGCTTCCTGGTCCCATTATTGGATACGAGGAGGTTCGAGGAAGTATGTTACTGTTCTCTCCGCTTGCATTGCTGGCACTGGGACGTCGAGAATTGTCACTTTTACGGTTTGCGCCGCTGGACTTGCTGTCAACTACTCCAGAACGCGACGAGATGCCAATTTGCACCAATACGACATTATGCTGCCACTCTGGAAAACGGTCCAACAGCATTTCCATCGCCAGCATTTTGTGCGGAATTCCTTTGATATTATCGAGTCGGTCGATTCCCAGGATGATACGCTTGCCGCCGAATTTATCGTGCAGCTCGTTCACTCGATTCAGTGTCGGCAGACTGGATGCAGTACGAGCAAATGGCTCCAAACTAATTCCAATTGGGAACACGCCAATCGACGTGAAATGGTCGCGGTCGGCGAGTGCACTGCGAACACCCTTGTGCGAGCACTCCACCCCCAGAAGCCGATGGCATGTTGAAAGGAAGTGGCGTTCATAGTCGAAGGTCTGGAAGCCCACAAGATCTGCCTGCAACACACCCGTCAGCAGCTGTGAGCGCACAGGCAGACGGCAGTAGACGTCCGACGCTGGGAACGGCGTGTGCAGGAACCACCCAATCCGACACAACGGGATGCGCTGGCGCAGCAGCGACGGCAGCAGCATGAGGTGGTAGTCGTGCACCCACACCGAGTCTCCTTCATTGTATATCTCAGCGATAGCATCAGCAAAACTTTCATTAGCCGACTCATAAGCTCGCCAGTCTTGCTTGTTGAATCGTTTGGTGGAGTGGAAGCTCGAGTTGCCTCCAGCATTCAACATGAACGGCACGGGCTCCGACACGTAGTGAAACAGTGACCACAGCACTTCTGACGAGAAGCCTGTGTGTTTAGAAGCCACCTCTGACGACAGAAACACGGGCAAGCAGTTGTGCTGCAGTAGCAAGCGACGCACGGCCTCGTGCTCGCTCTTGGGGATGTGCTGGCCCACCCAGCCCACCCACAGGAAGTTCATCTCGGCCCTCACGCCCGTCAGACACATGAGTTTGTCCAGGCCGCCCGTGGTCTTGGTGGCTTTCCAGCGTCCAGTCTGCGGCTGGCGCTCCAACAGCACCGGCAGGTTGTTCGACACGACGATGAGTTGGTTACCGCCGGCGGGGCCGACCGCTTTGCCCGTCGAGTCTTCGTCGCTGTCCTCCTCCTCTTCGGCGCGGAGGTGCATGAGCTGCAGCTGCAACTCCTGGATGTTAGCCAGGATCTCCTGCTCCTCCAGCGACAGCGTGTCCAGGCGGCTGGGCTCGAAGTCCGTGGCGGCGCGCTGCGACACGAAGAAGTCGTTGCGCGGCGACAGCACGCCGCTGGCTGGCGGCGCAGACGGAGACGCGGCCGCCACGTTGAGAGCTGCGGCTTCCTCCCCCATCGAGACGTGCGTGGGATGCGGCAAATGAAGAATGAAGGTGTCTTTCACTTCAACGCCTCGGTTCCACTCGTGTGATACTTAGTGCAAGTCAAAAAAGCTCCGACAGTTGGAGATGGCTAGGGATGTAATTTGTTGAAAGATGATGGATGACAAATTGTATTTTTCGAGGAATTTCCATAATCCAGTAGAAAAGTACTGTATTGTGCCTGAGAGCGAGGTGAATTTCCATAATACAGTAGAACCAGCTAGTTCGCATTGCATGGTCACGTAATGTGATACACATACTTATCGGCTGATCAGAGAGTTCGTGAACTGTCTTTGGGATATGCTAGAGAGAGAGAGAGAGATCCGTTCGCCTCGAGAGGGTAACCTCCCAGGTTTAGAGCCTTCCGCGTATAATATGCGATGTATTATACATGTACTTCGAAGTATTGACCCTGGGCTTGAGTATTGATTTATTCATGGATCTGAGGGTTAAATTTTATAGTAAGATTTTTAAATCTTAAAAAGAGGAAAGTTTTTGCTTTTCCTGGTATACCTTCCTTTAATTTCTTAAAATAGTTTTCAGGTCTTCATGCGATGTCGAGTGTGTTGGCTGCAGGGGTGGCTAAAAATAGGATGCTAGGCATTGCGGCAGAATGTACAACTGGCAATACCTCCTGCAGCTACCCTGCTAGTTCCCTGTACATACTGAAATACCCGACGAGTTTGCAATACTACTGCAATAATCATCCTCAGCTACCTCATTTTCCCGCTGCTTATCATCGCCATCTCTGCATTCCAAACATAGTACGAATGACGAAGCCAAGATCAAAGGTACCTCCAAACTATGGTAATGATTGCATTATGCTTGACGAGATTTGGGTCTTCTTCGCGAAGACGTTTGCGTGGAACCGGCAGGTTCATCAAGCTGTACCAATGGGCTGGACGAATGTACGTGATAGTGGGAATCTACGCAATGCGGTGGATGAACATTAGATCATATTTAATGTTTTAATCTTTTTTAATAAGTATACTATCTCATCCAAGGTGGGATATCGAGAGCTTCCGGGTCATATCCCGGCGCGATTGAAAAGGGAATTCGCGCACGATTCCATCGAGTTTATATGGGTCTACCCGTCTACTAGCCGGAGGCGTCGGATACGTCGGATACGTCGGCAGCAATCAAGTCGACGCAGTGCAAGGAACCGATCTCGAATGGATTAACGGCACCGAAGCTGACGGGGTTTATGAGATTCGGGGGCCTGTCGGCCCCCGATCTCCGATCACCAATCCTGGAGGGGCACAGAGATAGTTACAAATCGAAGGAGTGCTTACGTTAGTGTCGACTATGGCGAGGACAATGACGCGTGATGACATTAAAATGACCATGAAGGAGGCGATTACTAAGCGTGCGTTCCCTCCTCAAGTCGTCTTTCCAGAGGAGAAGGTTGATGACAAGCAGCTATCGCGGTTGTTTGCACGTCCGCTGTTTGTCTGGATCTCAGAGTACCAAAAGGCAAAGACAATCCGTCGTGCTTCAACCCAGATTGCAGTTGTAAACCCAGTGTGAAGGACTATTGTCACCGTGTTGTGGAATTAATGGATTGTAAGTGTGATCTACTGTACGTGAAATATAGGTGTTCTGCAGTCGACAATTCTCTTTCTACATTGAGCACAGACTACTTCACTCAATGGCCCGAAATGATGTTGCATTTCCCGTTTGTACTCAGTCAAAAACTTGCGTTTTCAAAGTCACTCATGGAGCTCGTTCATGATGGTATCACGGCACAAAATGGATTGTTACGTACGATGGCGAATATCGAGCGTAGGCGGAGGCAGCGTTACTACAAGCTCGTAAGTCTGTTCGCGAGTGGAGTGAAGCGAAATCATGCGAGTAATTGCGCATATTTGGCCCCAACACCAGTAACAGAGGATCAATATACAGAGCAAAACAAGGTCGTTGATAACTACACCCTTATAACTGCATGGCTGCATGCTACGGAGCTATATGGATTATGCGAGAAAGTAATGAAAGACTGTGTTGTAAAACGAGTTATGAGAATGGATGACTCGGTGCAATTCTGTAAACGGCTTAAACTGTGCAAGGCTCGTGGAAAGCGTGAGTGTCTTAAGGATGCAAAAATGCTTTTGTTATTCCAGAACGAGATTGAGCAGATTGTTGGTCGGCGATTGACGAAATCGGAAAACAAGCAAGAAACACGAGCTTTGATGCTGCACGTTAAGTCTCAATTTGAGTCCCCCACCGAGCAAATTACTCATCACGAAGCTGACGAAGAAGCTCGTGCTCTTCCATAGAAAATCCCTGATCTCCTTCGCACTCTGTGCTCGAAAGTAGAAGCGAGTTAAAAACAACTCGTCGCGCTTCAACTTAGATGATTGAAGAGCTACAGAATTTTTCATAAGCAATTCGGTAATCGTGAAGCGATGTTGACGTGATCGATTGAGATTGGCTTCAAGGCACGACGAGTTTACTTTGGCACCTTGAAAAATCCGACACCATGACTTAAAATCAAAGTCTCCCTCAGTTCTGTTCGATACTGAGGTGGTGTGAAAGGTGAAGAGAAGAGCTGCAAAACAAACTCCATCTGCGGCGATGTTGGTATCATTGTTCCACACAGCAGCGCAGAATGAGCTGCAGAAATCAAATCAATATTTTGCATCGCTGGATTCCTACCAAACTGGGCCCCAATAGATAAATTGTGTTTAACGATAAACCAGTCAAGGATTCGTAAGCCACATCAATTGATACGTTTTGGGTGAGTAGTTTTTTAAGGGATGAGTGAAAACCTTCCAGCTGGCTCGTTGAAACAACACGTACACTTCGACCACCTTCCTGATATGTGTTGGAGCTCACGTACAATTCGCCCCGTTTGATCTGCTCCAAATTACTTTTACAAGTTCCATTCCATTCTTTCTCTGTGCAAGAAATATTTCCACGTAAAATACCGTTTACGACACTGCTAAACAGGAGCTCTATTTCGGAAGGAGGGCGCATTTCGCGACTCATAGTGTAGAGCGCACCCGATAACTCCTTCGATATTGGTTTGCATAGGATTGGCGACTCGACTTTCTCGGTAACGCGAGTTATGACATGAAAAGGGTCCTGTTTGTAAGAACGACGTCACCAAACACGTCACCAACCATGTTTTTTACGGCTGAAGCGTTATCCGTGACAATAATGTGTTTGACACCTCAATTCAAATTCTCAATTACGAATAGACGCCGAGGTATGATACATTGTTGTCAAAAATCAAGGCAATAGGAAATGACTACGCCAGTACGAGCTCTTCACGGAAACTGACAAAAATATTTGCTTTTCCAAAAGACGATGTACTCACTGTCCGTTCTCTAGAAGACTCCGAGGCAGATCTGCTGCGTGATGTGTTCAAGATTATCCGAAAGTTCAAAGCAGGCACTGCGAATAAGCAATTATTTTGTAATCTTTATGATTTTGCCAGTTGCATCTGTGGTGGAATTGGTAGCTTTCCTGATTCTGTGTTGTTTTCTCGCTGGGAAGCATTGAAGGCAGCTCAAAACCGGCAAAAACGGAAATTATCGCAGCAGTCTGATCCTGACGTTATCACTCTAATAACTTCAGGCCCAGATAGCAGCCGATCAACGGTTCCCCAATCAGCAGAGAGTCTTCCAACTTGCGCTGAAAATCATAGTAACAAGTCTGCCTCCACGCCACAGACAGCAAGACTGCGCCATTCGTACCAATTCACGAACCCATTGCGTCAAACCTGACTGGAAAAAATGTAAATACAACCATTCGTCGTGATAGCGCGCCAGCACACATTAATACAGCTGGATCGCTAGCTAATATTCCCGTGAAACGAGCCCCACCAGTTTGCATTGCACCTGAACATTTATTGGAACTTCAAGCACTATCCGATTCCCTTCGTTATGTTTGTGGCAAAGGTGACCTTCTACAGCAGGAGTTAAAGAAGAATTATCCTGACGCTAACCTCACAGACAACGCGTTACGCTGCCGCATCAAACGATGGCGCACATCTAATAACCAATGTCTGGAACTACCTACTAGTGCAGCTGCAGCTTCATTCAACGTTTCAGAAACTCCCCCCGATACAAGCAAGGCTACATCATGTGCAAGTTGTCGCAAAAAAACACATGAAGTGCGGTGAGCAAACACTAAACAGAGAGTGTTTACTAGCGATTGGCAAAACAAATCGTACAATAGTTGACTACTTTCATGCACAGCAATAATTACATTTGCACTCTACCATATCTACACTTCACATGCACTTACCCACTGTTTACAAAAAGAGCAGGATCGAGACACATCTGCGAGACAACAATGTGGTCAAATGTGGTCGAAAGTGGTCCGATTGGTCGCGAAACAAATCCCACCATCTCCCCAACACCCCCGCTGACAGACGCTTAAGTTCGATATTATCCAATTTCCGAACTTATGGTCAATACCACGACTGCAAGGGTTCCGACGAAATTGCGCGTACCACCGATCACATCTGAGATTCGCAACAGATTTCAGACGGCCTTCACTGATGATGCAGCAGCATATGGAGTTGACTGGAATCGGATCTGGTGGGTACTCAGTTCGTTATGCGTTACAGTCCTATGGTTACAACGAAACCGGGTCGTTCACAAGAACGAGAAAATCACAGTCGAAGGCAGCGTAAATGAATTCCGGACGATGGCTCAAAGACACCTAAGCGCACTGGCCAAACGAGAGCGAAGACGCCCACACACCAAAATTCAAGGAACGTGGCTCCTCCTATGCCTAGGATTACTGTCGCGAGAACCAACAGAGCAACTATCTTCGGGGGTGAACCACGTACAACCACCGGGTCTGGAACAGATACCGGCGTTGCTATCCTGGCTTAGGATATTCTAGACATCTTGTACACATAAACCGTTAAATAGACTAGTCTGATCCTCTCTCTCCAATTTCCGAACTTATTGTGCCTTTCAAGTCTTTTGGCCGATCGGGTTTGAAAAACTACCTTTTCCCAAAACGGGTTAGGGTAAGTGTACCGAAATAGCCGTGCAGAAGTGAAAGCACCTCCATAGGCAGTTGAAAAAGCCTGATTGTCCGCCAAAAAGTGGCCAATCGGGGTTTTCAAAAAGAAAACGCACTTTCGCAAGTACCTGCTTA